>VURO01035720.1:8718-34732 GCA_015108175.1 Pelvicachromis taeniatus
CCCCCCTTTTTTAAAATTTTTTTTTTTTAAAATTTTTTTTTCTTTTTTCCCCCCCCCCCCCCCCCCACCTTTTTTTTAAAAGATGCAGGGCTTTGTATGTGCTATTCAGAGCCTAGTTTGTGAGAGAGGTTTGCAGAAGATAAAATAGTCTCCTGTACTGTGTCACTCATCTTACCTGGTCTGGCATTTAATTCTGTAATTCCAGACTTTTCAGGATCTGCATGTTGGAAGTAACTTGTTACATTAACATTTCTCAACAGTGAGCCACATAAACAGCCAACCTTTTTCATAATGAGGCATACAAAATGTTTTTTTCCATTTCAGACCTCACGTGTAGTATGTACTAACAATTATAGTGGTCACATCCAAAAAAAAACCCAAGGAGTCTGTGAGCTAGTGTTCATGCTCTCTTCACAAATTGTCTAATTAGCCAGAATGGCTGTCACATTATCTCTTTCTTTAAAGCCACAGGTGTTTAAAGCATGTTTAATTATTACTTCTTATTAAACCCTGTCTTTCTTCCACAGCATGTCTTTTGTTATCTTTCCCTCAGCTCTATTTTTTCTCCTTACTCCCAACCAGCTACAGCTGATGGCTGTTCCTTCTGCCAGAGGTTTCTTCCTCTGAAAAGAGATTTCTTTTCTTCCCACCGTCACTAAGTGCTTGCTCTTAGGGGGTAATCTGATTGTTGGGAATTTCTGTCTATCATTGTAGGGTCTTTACCTGACAGTTCAACGTGCCTTGAGGCAACTATTGTTGTGAGTTGGTGCAACATAACTAAAATGAAACTGATTCGTGTTTGATTGTTGCAGTCAAATACAATGCAGCACACAATGTGTTTGAACAGCAGCTTTGTTCTCTCTGGCAGCAAACAACATTCAAAATGTTTTCAACTGCCATGACTTTGCCCGATCCCTGTACAGATGATCTTTACTGCTCCATAACTGTTTAGATAGTACTGAAGACTGCAGAAAGTGGACACTGGTGTATGCTGAAGTAGGAAAAAACAAAGGATCATTATGTAATATGCGACAAGGAGTCAACCTTTGAGGTCAGAACTCTAAGAATGCCACTGAATTGAACCTGTGAATCTAATGAAATGCGATTTCTCCTAAATCCCTCCTACTTCTGTACCCTCTGTGTATAGTGTAGAAATGTATGTGAAGGCACACACTGTATTGTCATGTGAAAACCTTGTAACGCTAATATAAAACAATAAGTCTTAACTACACCGGGAGAAACGGAAAAATAGCAGTTTCATCTGAAAATGCTGAATGGACATGTTCAAATCAAGGCAGTTTTCTGTTACTTTTAGGAAAGTAAACATGTTGGAGATTAAACATCCAGCAGCAATAAAATGTGTATTCTGATGTTCTTGTGCTGGGGGACAGTACTGAAATGTGATGGAGCAAGTTAAAGGGAGTGCGGCGGAAGCAGGAGTGAGTGAGTATGGAGGATGACTGTGTGCAGCTGGGGGTTATAGGATTCCATCCATGAAACTGGTGTCTAGCCGTTGGATGAGCACCCGGATAAAGGACATCTCCTTGCGAGTATTTTCAAAGATGACCCTAGGATCATCAGACTGGCAGCGCAGACAGTTGGGAGCCATAACCATGGCCAGGTTGTTCACATCCATTTTGGTGATGGTCACATTAGCAGGCTGGGCAAATACCTAGACAGACACAAGGAGAGATCTCTATCCAATTAATTCAATAACATTCTAAGGTCTTAAGCATACTATGATGATCTGACAGGCAAAGTATCACAGTGCTGGAAAAAGATTATGTTTTGTATTTCTAGAAACCTCATATCTGATCATGAATTTGATTTGGCAACCCATCGTGCTGCAGCTTTTTGTGTTTTAACAACAGTTTCTCAGAACTGTTGAGAACTGCTGCTGAAATTTTGAAACCCATTTTTTCCCCCAGACTCTTTATATAAAATGTCATAGTATTTCATGGTCTCCTTTGTTGAAGTTTGGGCTAAAATTAATGACATATTTTCAGTGGTAACAGATTAGTTTAGTGTGTAGATTGTGGATTGGTATTAAAACGATTATGCTCGTCTCAGTGATTTCTGAAAGAGAGAACAGCTTTCTACCCGGTCCATCTCAAAATACTTTTCGGTATTTGCAGAACAAACAAATACCGAAAAGTAGATGATGAAACAGCAAAATTCTTTACAGGTTTACACTGAGAGTCATAAACATTATCAGTCTTTTATCTGTTCTACAGTCAACTTTATTTATTTGGCAGCAAATCACAACAACAGTTGCGTCAAGGTGCTTTATTTATTTATTTATAACCAGGGCTGCTGTTACGTGCCGGATTGTCTCAGGGGCATCTTTCCACAGCCTGCACCTGGGGTCTTGCCTGGTGTGGTAGACCCCCAGACTCTATGAATCTTGTGCTTTGAGCTTGTTTCTGACAAAGACAGATTAGCAGATGACTTGCTCTACCTCCTGACCTAAAGGAAAAAGGTCAGTCTTTAGCAGATACCAAAGTTCAAATTTTGAACGGAGAAGACTGAGGGTTTGAAATAGAAGAAATAGCATTTTTTCACCCACTGGCAGATGTGCATGATTAATAGTAAGTCAGGTTAAGGGACAAAGATTTAAATATCTGGGATTTTCCATTTTTAAAAATGAAGGAGTCCCCATGGATGAGAGCTGAAATGTGTTCAAGAAATTTTAGAAAGTCTAGTCGCTTTCTTTCAACTCCTTAGACAAGCTGTGCTAACCTGTGTATATTTGTGTTACCTGTAAGAATCGAATGAGATAGCAGAGCACCAGTTTGTTGATATGTGGCAGGCCCAGCACAACACCGACAGCTGCCTCTGGGTTGTCATAGTGACTGATGCACTCCTCATAAAACTCATGAGGGATAAGCGGTTCTTCGAGCTCCCTGTACCAGAATTTCAGCAGAGAGGCTGCAGACACAGAAGAGGATACCAAGTGAGATTTCTATGAAAGCACTTATTCAGGAATGAAAGTCATTTGAACATCTCATACTACTGCAGGCGGCGTCTGCAGGCTGCAGAGACACAGTGTTCAGTAGCACAATCCAACAGTGTGTATGTGTACCAGGAATGTGTGGGTCTTCCAGTCCTGTAGGGATTTTCCATTGATCCACTTGCAGCTTGAGGGCATTGACTTCATCTATGTCCCCTGGTACTCTGGAGATCAAATGTCACAGGATATTTACACTACTGGCCCTCTACTTATGCTACATAGTTGTTTTGCATAAAGAGGGTGAGAACCAGAAACACAAGGATGAGAGCTTCATCTCAGACATGCACAAAGCAAATATAACACACACAACCTGCTGACCACATAACTGCTCAAACAAACGTAGCAAACAAATTGACACATAATTGTGGTCTGACATCAAAATATATGTATTCAAAATTATATGTTCACGACATATAATTTGTTTTCAGCAGTCACTTGTCCAAATTTGCACTTTTTTTTCTTGAAGTCTTAAACTGACTGTTTGTCAGCCCTGAAAATTTAAGCTGGTTACCTCGTGTAATTAAGAAGTTTGAGAGCTGGCAAAAATAATGCAATATGGCAAGCACCAAATTTTGACCAAGACGTGTATTTTAAGAGCCTGTAACCCAGAAATGATTTATAGTAAGACATTGCAGGGTTTCAGCAGCTAATGTCACATTAGATACTCATTAAATGCTTCACAGAATTTAATGTCTGTAAAGCATTCATTTTATTTGGTTTTGGTTTTTTCCTCTTTCCTCACCATGCAGTCCTCTATTGGTTATTTGGCCTCACTAGCTCCCTTCCTCACTCACCTGAAAATGCCCTCTGTTTGGTCTCCATTGAGACACAGAACTTCTTCAGAGAGGCGAGTCTGTACCCATGGCAATTGGCGGTCTGGATATCGCTCCTTCTGGAGTGCCATGACCTCCTCAAGGGAGGACCCGAACATGGAGGGGTTGAAGATTGCGTTCCTGGCATGCTTGATTTCCTCTATGCAGGGTTTCTGCACACCCTAAAAAAGTGTGACAGAAACACACACACACATAACTTTTACTGCAGGGCAGCAGAAGACAGAGCTGAGAGCAGTTTGAGTACTAAAGGAATGTTGCAGAAAGTGTAATCGAGTATGAAGATGTCAGTGAAACAATCCACAAATATAATTAAACAGTACATGAGCAATTACGGACTTTGCAATGCATTGTGAGCTCTTCACCTCAACCTCAATATACTTTCTTCTCACATTTCCATTATTCTTACTCTCATCTGGATTATTTCCTAGTCAGCAGCTCACTGTTGAGTGACATTTCAGTTGCTGAAATACACCCTATACCTGTTAAGTATCATGTTCCCTTGTCTCTATTTCTAATAAATAATAGGTCAATCAGCCAATTAAAAATGGGAAATTTAATATATCTTTGCTTAAAAATAAAGATTTTATTAAATAATTTAAAAAAGAGTGGGCTTTATATTTAGACTACAATGAGCTGACAGGAACATCTGTATGTGTTCTCTGGGAAGCAGGAAAAGCTGTGATGAGAGAAAAAATTATTTAATTCTCATCACAGAAGAAGAAAAAGAAAACAAATATAAATTCACCACAGATGAGCTCATCTGAACAATGACAGTGATCAGTTTCTTGATAACATAACCTTTCCAAAATGATTAGCAATTAGGCTAGCTAAAAGGCTAGTGATCAAGGGCATACAATGCAAGAACATCCAGCAGAATCCAACAGCATTCACTAACCACTCTCTCTGAGGTAATTACATTTAACTAAACTAAACTACATCCCACTTAGTTTATGTAGTGGGGCGTAGACGATCTGACTAGATGGAAGTCTCCACTTATATTATTCATAAATATGATGGCTTTGCCAAGAATCACTTATTTATTCTCAGTGATTCTGAGTAAACCATCACCTGACTGGTTTAGATCTCTGGACCCCCGCATATAAGCTTCTGTGTAGATAACTTATACTCATAAATATCACGTCTACATGTTCTTGATTCTTTTGCAGGCTGCATCACTGAAATCAACTGGCAGCATTTGTGTCAATAAAAAATAGGTTGAAAAAGGGAAGTAAAAATGTCAGCGCTCCTTACCTTCTTGGCTCCAGTGAGTGCAGCTTTTGTCAGTTTCCTGTAGCAGTATTTAGCATAACTGCTAATGGCCACACCTTGAGCAACAGGAAAAGACAACATATTAACAACATTAGAAGACTGTTTTGGTTGTCTTAAATCAGGGGTGTCCAACTCCAGGCCTCTAGTGCCGGTGTCCTGCAGGTTTTAGATATCACCCTGGGTGTATCACATGATTAGCTCATTAACAGGCCTCTGGAGAACTTCAAGACATGCAGAGGAGGTAATTTAGCCGATGAAATCAGCTGTGTTGGATCAAGGACGCATCTAAAACCTGCAGGACGCTGGCCCTTGAGGCCTGGAGTTGGACACCCCTGTCTTAAATTGAATCATTAACATGACAAAATCTCAAACATTCTTCCAATCTGTGGAGATTCAGTATCTCACATTGTCAATCACTGGTGTTGGATTACCATTTTGTAGATCTGATTACAGCCTTTGGCTGTTGCCATCTTAGATTTGAAGTAGGAAGTGTCCATATGTGGACGATAAGGTGGAGCTGGTGAATAACACTTCACTGCTCAAGCCAGCGCTCAACATTTATCAATGATAATTTACATTGGAGAACCACTTCTAATTTCAATAATTGCTTCGACAATGGCAGCAACTATTATTGTGTTTTGAAAAAGAAAAAGTAATAAAAACTTTTTATTAACACAACAACAGTAATCTCTGACTAAGAGAGATTTGTTTTTGGCGGTGATCCGATGGAGTTAACGCACTTCAGGACTACAGTTTATTTCTTAGAGGAACGGTAAATAAACTGTTGTCAAAAAATGTTTTCCCCCTTCCTGATTTCTTATTGTTTTGCATATTTGTCACACTTACATGTTTCAGATTGTCAAACAAATAATTAATATTAGACAATTATAACCTGAAGTAAAGCAAAAATGCAGTTTTTAAATGATGATTTTATTGATTAAATGAGAAAAGTTATGCAAACCTATCTGGTCCTGTGTACAAAAATTTATTGCGTTTAGTTTCACTAAATATACCTGATTACTGGCAGAGCTGTTAAATCAAGAAAACACTTAAATAGAACCTGTCTGACAAAGTGAAGCAGACTAAACGATCTCAAAAAGCAAGACATCATGCCATGACCTAATGGATAACATTTTGTTCGTAAAGAAATTCATGAAGTCATTACCAGTTAAAGAACTACTTAGCTCAACAGAGCTCTGATTTCTGGTCGGCCTGGCGATAGTACTGAAGAGAAACCTAGGGTTACTCTGATTTTCTTCAATGATGGGACATTATGGTATATCCCACACAATAGTGCTGATCATTTACAGACTGAAACAGAAAGAAGAGTCCACTAAATCTAAAATGTCATTCATCAGATCATCATCTAAAATATTTTTTTTTCACCTCAGGATCCATTTTGTTATTTTCCACAAAAGTCAACATGTTGTTTCTGGTGAATTGTTAAGTTGAAGAAAAATGACTCCTTTTTGATGTACATGTCAAAGTCAGCAGAGAGGTATTAAATCACCACCTGATACTCGTTTTAGTCACACATCTTCACCAAAACAAAAGTCGTTCATGTACTCTTTAATTATTTCTGTGGACTGTGAGTTATGTAGGTGACTGTTGTAACTATCTGGTGATGGGTTAACAACTTTATTAAAATCTTCTCCAATAAAAACTGGAGAAACACAAAAAGCACAAAGTAAATCACTGAAATAACAAAAACAGAATGTGTCATCATTATTTGGGCCATAAACAAATGCAATAGTGGTTTGTTGTTTATTTTTCTCGTTATTACGACAAATCTTCCTTCTGGATTAGTGACAGTGCTATTATAGAACAGAATAGAATAGAATAGCCCTTTATTGTCATTGTACATGTACAACGAAATTGTGGGTGCTCCACACCACGTGTGCTAGAATAAAACATAAAAGCAGCAGGAATAAATAACACCTGAAGGTAGAGACAGATTCCACCTGTTCTCCATTTATAATGACAGAGAATGACCTGTCAGTGCCTCCTAAGACATTCAGCTTCAGGACGTTTTCTGAGCACAAGCGGGACAAATTCTCTGCCTCAGCCCTGTACGCTGTCTCATCTCCAGTTGCTTAAAAAGATCCTTGATCCAGGAGCAGGTGGAAACGGGGTATGTTGAGGTGGTCCAGTTTGCTGGTAAGGATGTCTGGGATTATGGTGTTGAATGCTGAGCTGTAGTCCACATAGAACATCCACATGTAGCTCTTCCTGTCATCCTCTGTGGACCGATTTGGTCTGTAAGCAAACTGGTAGAGATCAAAACAGGGCAGTAGGCAGCCTCTGATGTGCTGAGAGACTATCTACTTAAAACACTGGTGAGGGCTTGAATGCTTCTCCACCCCTAGCAGCAGTTGTTGGTGAGGAAGACCTCTATACTCCTCCTGCAGGCCTTCTTTGGCCTATCTGATGCTCCTCCTCAGGTTGTCTCTGACAGTAGTGTAGTGTAGACGGTACAGAGAACCGTCCCTCAGCATGAAGAGGCTAAGTCACGAGATCAGAGCCTGCACTTCACTTGTCATCCAAGGTTTTTGGTTAGGAAAAACCTAGGTGGTTCAATGGCCTGGGAGCTTGGAGAGGTTTGTTTCCTAAGGGAGGTGGAGACAGGGAAGAGAGGTGGTCAGCTTGTCCTAGGTGGGGGAGGGGTTTCGCATTTTAGGCCTGCTCGATGTTACTCTACACATGGTCCAGTGTCCTTTCCCCTCTGCTCATGCACACTTAACATGTTGGTGGAATTTGGGGAGTACTGATTTTAAATATGTCTTATTAACATCCCGAGCAGCAATATTGCCCTTTGTTTTGTATGTTTTTCCATCAGCCCCATAAACCAGCTCCCCTTCCTTAAATTCAGTTCCGCCTGTGTTGTCTGCATTTGGGTCCTCCCTTAAAACAGATGCAATCTGCCGCCAGCAATCGTGACACCATTAAGTCATGAGGTAGATAGAAGGGTCTGCACTGACTGGACATGGCCTCCAAGTCCAGTGAGCAGTGACTGTCTATAATTCTGTTGTTGGCACCAGTTCTGAAGCACAGAAGCACAGAACCCTCCGCCCCTTCCCTTACTAGATTCACTCCAGTCCTGATGGAGTAGAGTCCGGCCCAGTAACTCCACTGAGGCACTGAACTCAGTAGACAACATTCCCGGACAAAGCTGTTGTAGTAAATCTCTGATTGTAGCTCCTCCGTTGTGTTTGCGAGGGATGTGATGGTGAGGAAGGTTAATGGAAGCGTGGGCTTGTGTTGTTTTCGCAGCTGGACACGATAGCCAGCTCTGCATCCCCGCTTTTTTTAATCTTCTCACTTGTTGTTCCTGACAACAACCCACGAAACACCCGATGGTCTTGTAATCTTGGGTGGGACACTATCGTTCCACTCTAAAGTAAAGTCCGGATCGAGGTTGAGGCCAATGTCAGTTCTTAACAAGTGAAAGAGCTTTGCAGGAAGACGCGACGAAAAGGCATAAAAGAGTATGAGTAACAGCAACTGATTTGTGTCGTAAAATAGCTACCCCTCTTTGTCTAGAATTAAAGTGAGCAGAGAAGATATGGTAAAAGTTTTTTTTAATATCTGAGCGTCAGTTTACAACAAATGTAAACAATGTAAGCTTTACATTTATGTGGCAGATGCTTTGAGTCTCTGCCTGTGTTCCAATACCACAAATATTCCAAGTTAAATAGCAATGTCATTATGAGAGATTGCAAATGACCTTATTTATGAAATAGTTTAGAAAATAATGTTTGTGCATGCGTGAATATATTTGTCTGTGTATTTGTGAATGCGTGTGTATGATGAGGGGGCATAAATTAAAAATGTACGAAATAAAAGAAGTTCGTAAAAATCAAAAAGACAAACAAAGATGAATGCTGTGTCAATTTCTTTTCAATGAGAAATTCTTGTGTTACTTTTGCAAAATGCTTTGCCAATATCCATTTGCACCATGAAGTGCTGTCCTGACAGTTTTTAAGCATTTGGCTAAAGAAGAGTAGAACGTGTAGCCCTGTAAATATATATTCAAGTCTTTCTGTCAACAGTCACATCAGTAAAATACCATCAAAGTGACTTGCTTCCAGTCAGATCATGTGCCACTGGTGCTAAATAGCAGAAATGTGTGTTGCACCCTCACCTTTGGTGTCATTCAGAGGGTCCATGTGTCGATAAATATAACCCTCCAGGTAAGTGTGGAAACGGGGTGTTGGGGGGAAGAAAGCTAGACAGATGGCCATCAATTCCCAGCCTCGCTCTAGGCTGTCGTAGCGGAAGTTCTCTGTAGTTTGACGACACAGCTGGATGTACAGCTCATCACGCAGACCCTGATTACTCCACCCACGCACCACAACCTGGTAGACAGGCAGAGAACCATGTAACCTTAAAGGTTTGAGGCCATTTTTAATTTTCTGCCCAATCAATTTACCTCAATTCTACAAAAGTTGGAATGCTGTGTAAAATGTATAGGAAAACACAATGCAATGATATGCAGCTGTCATAAACCTATATTTTATTTACAATAGAACAAAGACATATCAAATGTATCAAAGAAAAAATAAAGTCATTTTGAATTTGATGGCAGCAACACGTCTCCAAAAAGTTGGTACAGGGCCGTGTTGCGCCAGATGTTTTCATTTGCTGAAACAAATGCAGTATGCAGTTAATTATTGTCTTGCTGAAATATGCAAGGCTCATCTTGGCAAAGATGTCTGGATGTGAATGTTCCAAAGGCTGGATGCAGGATTTTGAACTGAATGTTAATAACAAGCCTCATATTTAATGCAGACGATGGCGTATCTTCGTTTTCAAGAATTTCAAACGTTGATTCATCTGACCACAGAAAAGACTTCTACTTAGCCCAGTCCATTTTAAAAGGACCCTTAGCTCAGAGAAGATCGTATCACACCTTCTTTGCACGATAAAGCTTTAACCTACATTTGTGAATAGCCCAGGAATGTTCACAGACAATGATTTGTCGAAGTGTTTCCGAGCCTGTGCAGTCATTTCCATGAGAGAATAATGACAGTATAGTGCCACCAGAGGGCCTAAATAACACAGGGATCTAATACTGTTTTTTCAACTTCATATTTTCTGAAACTTTTGATGATATTATGTTCTGTAGATAATTAAATATGTAAAGTTGTTTTAAAACTCAATTTTACATTGAGGAATATTATTCTGCCTCTTTTTAAACCAATTCATGTTACTGGCCTGTTGACAACTAACAAAATTAGCTGCAATATGTTTCCCCCAGGCCTTAGCCCAACGTCTTTGAGCTGCGTTGCTGCAATCAAATTCAAAATTATTCAAAATATTTTAATGAAATAGTAAAATGTCTCACTTTAAACATTTCCTAAAATACTGTGCAAAAGTCACAATCCACCCCTCATTTCTTTTTTAATGTTGGCAGGAAAATGGGAAATGGTAAAGTGATCTATTGAACTCCATAAAACATGGAAATTACAGTATAACGTAAAGGGTACAAACAGAGTTTGTAAACTTGTTATGAGCTTGAAAGTCAATATTTATTGTTCAATACAGCCTGAACCGTCTTGAGCAAGCTTTCTTGTAATTTCTTTAAGCAGTCTTCAAGACAAGTTCTGCAGTTTTCTTTTAAGATTTCCCAAAGCTACCGTATATCTGCTAGTAGTGGCCTATCTCTTATTGACGTCCGTTTCTAATACACGCTGGGTTTGAGAACATGTCATGACAAATAGATGCCGGTCTCCAATAGTAGCCGGTCTCCTTTAAGCGTTGGTCATTTTGCCCTTTCGTCTCCACTGATAATTTTGTTAAATCCTGAAATGTTCATCCACTGTTGTTGCCTACATTTTGTGACCGTAAATACGGTACCATAACGTATTTTACTGCCAAATGAACTCCTCTGACCCATCACCATTCCGTCTGAGAAGGAAATAAGAGCCGGTCTCCAACAACCGCCGGTCTCTTTTAAACGCCGAGCTGTCTGACTAATTTTTTTTATAAACGCCGGGGCTACTATTGGAAGATATACGCCATTGTTTCTTTGGCTGACTTGTTCTATTCTGTGATTCTAATGATGATTAAAACTAAAATTTTAAGTTTTGATCCTTTATTCCATTACCACTGCCATTCAGTCCAGTTGTGTAATTTGATGCATTTCTTTTACTTAAGAATCAGTTAACAGACATCCTTTGACTGTGTTTACTTTTTAATGTTTACTGATGTTTTACTAAAAAATGTTTTACTAAAAAAAGTTAGAATCAACCTGTGTCAGGTCACTGGATATTTCCTTTCATATTATCCTTATTTGGTGTAGTTCTTCTTTTGGCCAGTTTACTTTTAAACAGCACACTATGCACCATTCTACACAATGAAAAGAGATCAAATGTTTCTGGCTAATATCTGTTTGAATGAAATAGTTCCGTGATTGATTATGTTATAGATCTTACAAACTGGCCCAACTTTTTAAGGTATAAATAGGTTATAATAAATACTAGAAAATGTATAAATAGCAAAACTTCACCCACATAAACCTGTATGAGGGCACCCCTGAGTGATTGTTTTTAACACTAGAGGCATTTAAATTGGATTTAGCAGTCATCCATCCATCCATCATCACTGTCTGACACAACACATGCTCTCACACACATGTAATCAGTGGCTGTTTAAACACTGCACCAAACTTCTGGACTTGGTGTCAGTTTTCTAGTGAAGGTGTTGAAATAAAATTATTTGTAAGGGCATGAGGAAAAAGCAAAATCTCTATAGAGGGGTACAGTCTTGAGAGTAATGGGTTTTTGAGAACAGAGCAATGATTCAGGCTATTAACTCACCTCCAGAGCCACAGAAAGCGAGTCGACCTTGGAGCGACGGTCTCCCATGTAGGTCTGGATGAGTTTAAAGATCTCGACTGCCTCCTTTTTCACGTTGCGGTCTGAGGTCACAATCATGGGCTTCTTGATGGGCTCACTGCTCCAGGCCAACATGTTGGCAATAGAGACCTTTCTTCTAAAAAGACCCTGAGAAAAGAAGAGAAATATAAAGTTGTTTAAGTGACACAGAAACAGAGATGCTAAGAGAGCAACTGACATTTTAATTGCCTCAGCAGAGAATTTTGGCTGCCATTCCCTGAGCAGCTTCCAGAAGTCTCTTCTTGTTAAAAGGATTTCTTCTGCACCACTGTCACCAAATACTTGTTAATGAAGATCATCTTGAATTCATATTTTAAGGTCTTTTTTTTTTTTTTTACAGTATAAAGCCATTGAATAACATGTTGCTATGAACTGACAATGTATAAATACAAATTTAATTTAATTATAGTTGTACATTTTCCCTTTTTTTGTAGAAATTATTACGTATTCATATCCCCAAAAGGCTATGAGATATAAGTCAAGTGAAAGATTATCACTTTGGATTTGATTTGGAGCTCATCACTCTTTCACTATATTTTAGCAACAGCAGCAGCAACTGTATAAACTACTGACAGTGCAAAGCTGAATATGACTCTACTGAATATAGCAAGAAAGGCTCAACTGTGAGAAATTAGCACGTACTTTACATAACTACAGGCGCTTCATCAAGATATTACTGCCATTCACAAACACATTAAATCCATTTGGGTAAGACCTTCTCATTAACAACCTGGAAGCAGGCTTTAACCATCTGGTTAAAACAGAAACAGACTGAAATCAAAATGACTGTGCAGTTTGTTGTTACCATCTGTTTCATTGTCTGCTGTAGGTATACTAATTTAGCAAAAGTGAGGCTCAGAAAGGAATGGGCAGAAACACCAGAGGGCCCCAGCCCCTGGTAGATAGAGTTGTCACTCAAGAGTGTAAGATCAGACTGCCCAAAAACATATGACTCAGTGGCTTACACATGGATCCTGGAATGCCTTCAACATCAACATGACCCCAACAGCTTTCATCAGCTATGAGTTAATGAGACATCAATTCACTGATCCACACCACCGGGATCTACAGCAATGACATTGGAATGTCATTCAGATTGGAGAAGTGCAGTTGATAGTAACAAAGAGGGATAACAAGCTGGCCAAAGGAGGAGACAGAAGCTGCTGACATCAAGACAACAAAGGTCCTTCTATATACATAGATATACATATATATACATATAGGGGCATATCCTTCCACGATGGTTCCTACTCCTCTTTCTTGGTTTTCTGCTGCTAGAGGTTGGTTGGAACCATCTTCCTGATGTATTCCAGGATGTTCATTGTCTTATCCTGGACTGTGGTGCTGACACTCACCAGTCCCCGGTCTCCTTCCTTCCGCTTAGCATACAGTCTCAGGGTGCTGGCCGTGGGGTGAAACCCTCCATGCATGGTCAGGAGCTTCCTCGTCTTGATGTCAGTGGCTTCTATCTCCTCCTTTGGTCAGCTTATTATCCCAGCAAGGTACCCGATCATAGGCAGTGCTGCATTCACATCATGTAGTAGACATTCAGAGGACACTTCCTGAAATCTTGGTAACCAGCTATAAAGACACCAGGTTTCCTGCTTCGCCATGATCATATCTTTCAGGTCAGTTCCTCACGCACTCAATGCTCCTTCTTCCATTGTACTTGGGGCTTGGTACCCAATCTCGGTTGGAGGTGATGATATCTCCTGACCTGTCGTCCTGGCTTCCCCTTGCCATAGCATTTGTGTTGTACTTCATCAATCTCCAGCTGTGAAAGCAGTTCCTTCTTCCGAATGTTGGAACACTGAGCTACTAGTTGTCTTTTCACCATCAGTCTGGATGCTAGGTATCAAAAATTCCACAGGTTGCACATCCTCTTTATGTATCCCCTTCCGCTGGGGTCTGTGGGCCCTGTGTTCATCTCTTGCCCTCTTGTGCCTTCTTGTTCCAGCAGCACACTTCTCATTAGTGTGTCCTGGTTCCTCAACACCTGACGCAGACCTTTTTAATCCAGGCGACGTCCATGTCGGTATGGCTTCGCTCGTATCTGAGGTATGGTTTGTTAGCATGGGGGGGTCTAGCACAGGGACCCTTTCTGGATACAGATGCCCCCAACCTGAAGATCCAAACACATGTCTACGCTACATGAAATTAGATAATTACTGTGTATTTATTATAATAAAACGTTTTTACTGTCAGTATGGGAGACCAACAGAATCATTTAAATCAACAGTGTTATTAATGTAATGCTGTTATTACACTCTTACTATAATGTTAATTCACTGTTAATTCATTTGTATCTCATGTATAGAAATGAATTCATTAAAAGCATGACACATGAACTGGATAGTAAAAATGAAATGACCTTGTCCTTATAGATCTTCATAACAGACCATTAGAATAAAGTATAGGATACACAAAGCGTTTTTATACAGTAGAGATATCAGGTTCAGAATCACTAAAAGAAAACAGGCTGCTGTTTTATATTTTTGTGAATACCTGTGTGTGTTTATTGAAGTGCTTGGATGCCCAGTTCTCAATGTCGGTCTCCGAGGATGGCTTCCTCAGGGTGAACTCTGGGAAAATGCCACAGCTGGCACTAGGCATCATATTCCGTGCATTTCGACTGGCTTCAAATTGGGCACAAGCTCCGAGGTCCTCTGACTTAAAGGTGGACAAACAGAGAGGGAGTGAGGAAACAGACAATCTTGTGCCGCTGCTGCAAAAACATTTTAATGCGTCAATATTGACAAGATTATTTCAGTGCAGCAAAGTCCAGTCATTCTTCAGAAATAACAGCTTTGAATAAATAAAAGAAACATATTCAGAAGCATCATAGGTGTAAGAACCAGTATGATTGTATCATGTTTGTTTGTATATCTGTTTTTTTTTTCAATTATATAGGTGTGGCATTAGAATTAAAGGAGGAAATTGATAAGATTATCCAACTAAAACTAACTGCTAACTTAATCTCTGAAATATGTAAAAACTTTTCTTCAAATATAAATGCAAAGAGTTAAATAAAATATACAGTAGAGTATTACAGTTCATTATTGAATATTACATAATATAAACTATGTACAAAGTACCTCTGAATGGCAGAGATGCAGAAATGTCTGCATGTAGCTCAGTGTCTGAGTCTCTAAATGAGTCTCACAGGCCTGAATGTGCGGCTGAAGCCATTTACAACTCTAAACTTGTTTGAGCTGCTCACCACAAACAAGCACAAGTTTTGGGGTTTTACCTGTATTTTCATAAGTTTTACAGCTTTTTTCACTGATAAATACTAGAGATGGACCTATCCGATATACAGTATAGGTATGGGTCCGATCCTGACCTAAATTATTATGCGCTGAGTGGCGGTTCAGAGTACCGAGCCTTCTAGGAGTTCCTGGGAGAGGTACTGGAGGGTGCTCCACCTGGGGACTCTGTTGTCCTACTGGGAGACTTCAATGCTCATGTGGCCAACAACAGCGAGATCTGGAGGGGCGTGATTGGGAGGAACGGCCTCCCAGATCTGAACCTGAGTGTAGTTTTGTTATTGGACTTTTGTGCAAAGAAAGTTTGGCCACAATGAACACCATGTTCGAACATAAGAGTGTCCATAAGTGCATGTGGCACCAGGATGCTCTAGGCCGCAGGTCGATGATCGATTTTTTAATTGTATCACCAGACCTAAGGCCATATGTTCTGGACACTCTGGTAAAAACAAGAGCTGAGCTGTTAACTGATCACCACCTGGTGTTGACTTGGATCAGGTGGCGGGGGAGGATGTTGGATAGACCTGGAGTGCCTAAACATATAGAGAGGGTGTGCTGGGAATGACTAGCAGAGGCTCCGGTCCGCAAGATCTTCAATCCTCTCAAGGGTACCTTGAGGGTGCATGGGAGTTTGCCCAACCAGTCTACATGTGTTTTGTGGACTTTGGAGAAGGCATTTGACCGTGTCCCTCGGGGTGTCCTGTGGGGGGTGCTACGGGAGTATGGGGTGTCTAGTCCATTGTTATGGGCCATTCAATCCTTATACAACTGTTTCAAGAGCTTGGTCCACATAACCGGCAATAAGTCAGACTCGTTCCTGGTGGGTGATGGGCTCCACCAGGGATGCCAATTGTCACCAATTCTGTTCGTGATTTTTAGGGTGGAGTGCCCACTCCGAGTCAGGGAAGAGTTCTTGACCCAAGTGGAAGAGTTTAAGTATCTCGGGGTATTGTTCACGAGTGACGGGAGAAGGGAGTGGGAGTTTGGATGGACTTTTTTCATTCTTGTGTTGTTTTGCATAGAAATCACACAAAATTCAGTCTCAGGTTAAATGTGATAGAAACAACTTACACTGACATCCATTTGATAACAGATGAGTGTCATGAAGCCATGCTTGCAGTTATTTGCACTTCTTTCCACTCTGGATGTCTTTTTATGTTAAGTTTTAAGTATAAAAGGCTCCATTCTCCATTCCTACAGGTATAATAGAATAGCTAGTGTTTTGATGTTTAAAACTTGAGTATGAACTTATACAAAATGCAGCAAGACATTAAAAAACAGTTTTATTGATTATAAAAGACTATATCGGATTCATATCTGTATTGGCAGATATGAAAATTTATGATATCGCTATCAGACATTAAAAAGTGGTATCGTGCCATCTCTAATAAATACCACCCTTATGGCCAATCATGCTACACAAAGTAATTTAGCAATAAAAATTAAATGACAGAATCATTTGTTTTTCAGTTTCTACTATAGAAATGTTAGGTTTTTCCTTACATATTTATAAACTGTACTTTAAACAAGAAACAAATAATATTCATGGCTAACAGCGTTCTTTTTTTTCTTTTTTTTGAAGGAACGGGGGTCAGATGTAGTTTATAGTGCTTTATTTTGTTAATCCTGCAACAGTATAAATTAAAACACTGGAGAACACTAAGAAAGCTATAAATGAAGATACAGTAAAGCACAACTTTAAATAAAAATACACTACAAATAATTAAATGTAAATTCACAGTAGTTACTGTGATTACCAATAAATACTGTATATTAAATTTACAGTAAACATACTCTAAACTACTCTAAATTAAAATTTACTGTAGCTTTACTGTAAATAAAATTAAAGCAAACTACAGTAAAATCCAGTTACATCAATTTTATTGTAAATGTAATTACAGGAGGATGTAAAAAGTGTTTACAGTAAAATGAACTGTTAACTGAAAACACTTTTTACAATAAATTACCAAAATCCAGCTGCCATTAAATTTCTGTAAAATTTACAGGAACCTGTTTGCAGTATTGTTTTATGGTCCCATAAATGTGTCCGTCCTCATACACTTAAGTCGGACAGAGGGGCGAGAGGGATCTTTACCTACCTGAAGCGCTCCCGTGCAGTCCTTCAAGATCATGGTCGTTTCTCAATATACATTCTCATGTATACTTGTATTCTTGTGGATTTGTGAAATGTCATCAGTTGCAGCCCAAGTACTACTCCAATTCAATTCAAGCCATGTAGGCTTTAAACGTCCTGATGTGTTCTCACTTTACCCAGTCTATTGAGCATGCATTGGGGTGACTTTTGTGTGCTTGGTGCAGCCAAGTTTTTCAGAATGCATTTCATCCAAAATTCAAAAGCGGCAATGACACATGAGAATGGCGAAATCTGTAAATTTTTAAATACCGGTATTACGGTTTCCAAAACACAAAATAAACTTTGAATATCTTTTTAGGCAAGAATGTAGATGTGTAAACTTGATTATGGAGATTATGTAGAGGATGCTATTGAAAATGCCTTGTGTAGATTAGTTGATCTTATTGTGTCTTGTGATAAAACATACATCCTTTTTATTTAAAAAGGTGTAACCATTGGTATTCCCTGCATCTGTCCACTGACAGCCACTTCATTTTGTACAAATCAGGCAAACTCTTACATTTTTTAGTTTTTTGCTTCTGACCTGATGCAGCTTTTTGCACCGTCTTTTTATTCTAAGGAAATTGAGTAATTTCTATTGTAAACATTAATCAATGAAATTAAGAGGGGATGACAGTAAAAACACACTGGAGCTGAGCTGTGATGTTATCAACTATACTGCCTCCATTTGTAGAATGATTGTGCTGGATTCTCGGTTCTCGTGAAGTCCACACAAGCGTTAAAACAAGTACTAACTTGCGTACTTGGGTATTGAGAAACGGTTCCTAACTGCTTGTCACAGGAAGTGGATGACATCACTGACCACTGAATGTTGACTGATTGACAAGTGGCCCAGAACAGAGCAGGGAGTGATAGTGGAGATCATCGGAAACAAGAACCGTTAAAAAATTCAGTATGAAAAACCAGAGAGAGGTTGCAGTGGATACTTTAGTTTTATCATTCAGTTTTACTCCAGCTCTTTGTGCATTATAACATTGCTCTCCTCTGTGCAACTGACCAACAACAACAAGAGCAGAAGTGGCCCACAGACTGGTTATCCCACATAGGTTGTACACTGCATCCATCAAAGTTAGCAGTTCATACGAATATTTTAATCTAAATTCTGTAATTTTACTGTAGATTTTTCACTTGGAAAAATTAAAGGTCAAATCACATCTTTAACATGAAGAAAAACAGGCTGCTCCTATCCATTTGTTTTACAAAGTACAGGTTTTTATGCTAATCAAAAACAAAGTTTTATTTCACTCCACGTCAGCTCGGTAACAGCTCCACTTCTTGCCAGTTGAACTGTGTAATTAGCCTGCTCACTTCCATACATAACAAAGTCTGCAAAAAGACTATGTGAGACTTCCAGACTCACCTTTTATCAAGGTGTCATGTGTCTTTTGTATAAGAAGGGAAATGAGTCCCTGGTTGATAATTATAGACATCTGACCAATATGAATACAGCCCCCAAAAAATCTAATCATATAATTTGCTGCTTACTTGTTAAGATCAAGGAAGACTGATGACAGTAAATGAAGTTAGCTCCTCTTACCTAAATGTTTATGTGCTTTTACTCTAATGACCTCGCCTCACCTCTGCACAGGATTTCTGGACGAATTCTAAGCGAGTTTCTGAGAGTTTTCTTGTGGAGAAACACACCTGTCTGAACTGGAGCCTAAGAATCACTAACTGAAAAACCTGTTTTTGTCACACCTCATTTTAAATAAACACAATGACTTTAATCTTTCCTCAGTTAATCAATAATATTTACATTTGCATCCAATGCGATGGACAGGGCACAAGAGAAGTGTAAAAGAGAATGGACCAGGGTAGAGTCACTTGAGACAAGTGTCAGGAGCTATGTGTGGCAAAAGGAAAGCAGCAGGAGTGAAAGGTTGAAAGGTTTACCAGAGGGTACCTGAGGTTTGTGTCTATTTGTGGATATTAGGTTTGAGTCTTTGCAGTCTTTACAGCCTCTTGGTAAACAGAGAGACAGTTCATAAGTATCTGTAAGGAAACATACAGCCCATCCTTTTCTGTCTTCTCTCAGCACATCTGCAATTATGTCCAAGGGTCTACATATGTTCATTCAATCATGGCTCTGACAATGGCTTAGAGCGCGTTGTTCTGAGTGGTGCACCCTTTCTTGAAGAATGTTAAAACCTGCAGCAGGTGACTAAAGATGAGGCACCAAAAACTCTTTTTCTATATGAGAAACAGAGAAAAGTCATTGGGCCTGCCTGGTCACTAACTAGTGTTACTGTACTTTTATTACAGGCATCAAGCATCAGGCTTCTCTTCTTCAGCTCCTATGCAGAGCTGATTAAAAATATCTGCAAACAGCAGTATGTTTCTCTCTCTCCACACCTGTAAGGACAGAAACACCAAAATAAAACATAAAGCATGCCCTTGTTAATGGTGGCTATAATGCAGTATCAATGAAAGATGAATTACAGAGAGGCCTGAAACAGTTCTCACAGTATTGTTCATCATCATCTGCCTGTAGTATCAGTCCAGTTTTTGCAAATACTCTCTTTTTACCTGGATAAATTACCAATCTAATTTATGCTGAGCACTTAAGCTGGTCGGGAGTGGTTTATGTTCAATTTTGGTTTAAAATAATCTGGAAGCACCACACTTTCACTAATTCTTTTGTTTACAGCATGTAGTGTGCAGTGCACAGTCATCATTTTTTAATCATCATCATCTGGTAACATCTTTGACTGACATAGGGATCATTTTGTGTTTTAGTAAGGAACAGCTTGACTTCTTCCACATAGATCTAAAAAACACCAATTTTTATGCAAGTACCCTTAAAGCTTGAAGGAGAAAACCTGGCTTAGTGGAAAAAGTTAATAACCACCATTGTGATACCCACTATTTCTGTCATGGTCCTAGGTGTGACCCAGTGTGTACTTGTTTAATTTATACTTCTTGATTATTTGTTATTCATGGTTTTAGTTCTCTTGATGTCATATTTGTTTTTCTTGCTTCTAGTTTAACTTACTGTGTCTTGCCTGTGTTCCATGTGTCATATTGATTCAGTTGGTTTCTCAGTGTCAAGTCTGCGTCTTTGTGAATTGTCTCATATTTCCTGTTTTATTTTTGATAGTCCCAAATTACAAAACAGTATTTCATGCGTTGATCAACATTTCATATGTTGATTCACGGTTTTCTTCTCTTTTTGTTCTACTGCAGAATATTTTTAAGGTCTATCTGCTATAAAAAGCCAGTTGAGGAAAATCTCCTTCATGTTTTTCTGTGTTTTATCTTCAGTAACTTTGACACAAAGGCATCTGCTGTGATGCTCACACCTCTCATGAAGTCTCACAAGTGTCAGCTTTGTTTTTATACATAGATATAAAAATATGGATATGTACTGATCAAAATTGAATTAAGTTGAATCGGGACCTTGTGATTTGGAATCAAATCGCTTAAAGAAATCAAAATCGATGTCCAGCAATATTTATTTGTGTCACACAAACAGTAATACTTTAAATGTAACTTACAGTTTTGTGGCCGCTCTCATCTGCCATTAGTTTTGAGTTTTAAACAAAATACATTCTGGAATACTTGGCTGTACCGAGTACATACAAGTCCCCACCAGTGCATCCTTCATAAAATGGGCGGAGAAAGAATACGTTTGTGCATTTTGAACATAGTTGACTTGATACGTACGCTGAACTTCAACAGTACTTAAGCTGCAGCTGACGACATTTCACAGTTACACAAAAATACACACAAGTACTCATATTGAGAAAAACCTATTGTGTACTAACTGCTAACCTAGTTAATGCATTAAAAGTATCGGCTGCAATATGACGTAGTATAGACCTACAGTATGTTATGTGTCTTTTACTATAAGGATGTGGTTGTATTTAGCTAAATTTAATGAGCTGTCAGTTCCAGTAAAACCACCAAAGTGCAAGGGGGGTGTTGACAGTCATGTTCAGCATGTTTGTGGGAGTCTGACACAACAACTCATACTCGTATAGACTGACTCCAAAAATGCAAGATGGCAGCCCCCCATAAGCGGGAAGTTTTGGCTTTACTCTTGTACAAAGGAAGTGGAGCCACGTCATCCATCATTTATACATTTATTCAAACACACACACACAATAGATCCCCCACTATGTAAGGCTGTTATAAATTAGCAATGGTAACTCGACTACAAAAGTAGTTATTAATAATAATGGAATTATCCTATCCTTCTGAATATGGCTGAAAAATTCTACCATGCAGCAATACCTGTGAGGGATGAAGGTAAGGTTCAGGGGAGGCCAGGTTGGTCTGAACAGAGAGGCTTTTCTCCAGGAGGGCCTGAGGGAACCCCAGCCGCTCAAAGGTACTGCGTTTCCAGTGGTGGCCATCACTCTGTGCTAGTGCCTCATCCTCACTGAACGCCCTGACCACTGGCCCCGGTAATGGCAGAGGCACTGCTCCGTCACTCTCGTAGCCATCTTTAGAGCTGCCAGCTTGGGAAGCACCGCCTCCCTGCCCAGAATCCCAACTGCACCTCTGTTTCATCACCTGCTGAGCCTCCCATGCAAGTCTGGCCTGAGCCAGCATGGCCTCAGATGCTGTCCCAGTAAGCTCCAACTCCCCATAGCGAGTCAGTTCCTGTGGGAGGGATGGCTTGCGGCTTTTGCGTTTGCGGTTGCCACAGGGAGAGAAAGCCCCAGGCCTGGCTGTAGAGGAAGAAGAGAGGGAGTGTGTCTGGCTGGACGTCCAGGAAATGGAGTCCTCATAAACTAACCTCTGGCTTCCCTCTCCACCCTCTCCACTGTAGTCCAGCAGGAGGCGGGGGTCTCTGATCAGAGATTGGCTGTGTTGCAGAGTGTAGGACCCCCCATATGAACTTCCATAGCCGCCGGTTGTGCCGTAACGCAGAAGACGGTCTGCTGTCTTGAATCGAGGACTGGACGATGACTGCTCCACGTACACCAGCTGCTTAACATATTCCTTGCCCACAGGACTGTACTCCAAACTCTGAGTCTTTTCTGGACACTTCTGCCTGGTCAGAACCAGCTGGCCATAGGGGGACTGGCCCTGCTTGGGGGAGTGGTAAAGGGGCACAGAAGATTTTCGAGCAGGTGACTTGCCAGTGCTGTAGAAGGAA
Source organism: Pelvicachromis taeniatus (assembly GCA_015108175.1). NCBI lineage: Eukaryota > Metazoa > Chordata > Actinopteri > Cichliformes > Cichlidae > Pelvicachromis > Pelvicachromis taeniatus. Next base: position 31,252 of record VURO01035720.1, read on the forward strand.
GAAGAATCCGAGAGGTGCATGTCAGTGGGAGGCTCTTCATAGATGGGTGGGGGCTGGAAGTCTGATGGCGGCTCCTCATATAGTGGGGGCTCATAGGTGTAGCGGGGTGAAGGAGGCTGGGAGTCAGCTGAAGTGAGTCGATGTGTGCCTGAGCCACCCAGCTCCGCCCGCTTAAGGAAAGGAGACTGACGGCGCTCGGCAAAAAGAACTGGGGAGCTTTCAGGTTCTGAAGAAGGGTTTCCTCCAGAGGAACAGCGGGCTCGTGAGACGGTGCCCCCTCCAGAAGGAGTGCTCGGGCTGGAGGGGTCACAGGGAGAGTAACCATTTCCCTGATGGGCCAAGAAGCTGGGCTCTCTGTCTGTCACCTTGATCAGCATTCGCTCTTTTGTACCAGTATTCCACCTGAAGGGAGAGGTCCTGATAGAAGAGAGCAGAAAAAAAAGAGAGGAGAGACATTTTGAACAAGAAAAAAAAAAATAGATGCAGTAAGAGGGTATTCAAGTCTGTTTTTGAAAGTATAACATTTCCTGTTCCAGTTAGTCTGATGCAATTAATCTTGTAATTATTAGAAAAATACCTCATAATCACATTTATCTGAAAGTGATTTTTATTATAAAGGTAAAAATGAAATCAAGATTAACTTATTCCTAAATGATGAGATGAGAAAAGTAAGCAGAAAGAGAGAAACAGCTTATGATATTAAGTAATATGGCCGCAACAGAACTGGATCACTACCATTTAATGATGATGTCACTGCTGATAGCAGTAGCAGAATATAATCTGAACTGTGCAGGACTAAACTTTGCTCAGATATGGCCAAATGCAGCAAAAGTGATTGGACAGCGGTTTAAAATGCCAGAGTATAATGTCCCAGAGCATACTGCAAACGCAACCAAAGGGTTTCTCAAAGGAAGTATATAGAATATTTCTGTGAGCCAGCCAGTCACTCAATCACAACAGAGCATTCCTTTCACTTACAAAAGTAAAGGCAGAAAGACCAAAAGACAAACAGCAACTGGGTTTTAAACTTAAGCAAGGTTTGAAACTAATTTTAAAATTAGAGTTTGAGTTAAGGGAACAGACTAGATCAGAGTTTTGTACAGCCACATCTGCACGTTGCAGCAATGAATTCTGCAAAGAGGAAGAAGGCAACTTTTCAGCCTGCTGAAATGCTTCAACCATTGGTTTAACCCCAATAATCACTCTCTGTACATAGGTAAAAGAACTACACAAAAACACACAAGCACAGGACCATAAATGGAAATCCATTTGCACAATGGGTTTAAAAAAAAACAAAACAACAACAATCGGGTGAACATGTTTGAATTTACTTTGGATTTTCTCTAATCCACACTGGGTCAAAATTATACATACAGGCTCCCTAACCCTACCTGCACAAATGGAAAATCTAAAAACTGAGAATAAATCCTTGAAATAAACTATTCTGGCCAAACAAGTTAGAAGTATGTGAGAAAACTTGGTTTTCTCATGAATCCTCAAAAACATGCCAGATAATCTGGAAACACTAATTAAACACTTACAACAGCAATTAGAGGTCTGACTGGGCAATCCACACAATCACAACAAGAGATTAGTTGTACCTTCTATTGCTATTACTGCAATTTATACTCTATTGAAAATAGAATATAAAATACAGAAGATATTCAATCATTCTTTGATAACTTAAAATTTATCTCATTTATCTAAAGAGGATGAAGTCTTAGACTCACCCTTAACCATCAATGTATTGTGCTTTAATCTAAATGGTAAGGCAACAGGCCCTGATGGATTTCCCACATCGCTTGGATAGAATAAGAACAAACAGATTACAACACTAAACTTTCAGGCCTCTCCTTTACTACCTCTTAAATGAAATGCCATAACTGCTTCAAAAACCCATTGATCTCCTACACCTTGACAGCCTGGAAAAAAACCCTTGAAATCACAAACTCCCAAACAGAACCCTGTAGGCTTTCACCAATCTGGCACAATCGAGAAATTCAGATATTAGTGCTCTCAGCGTTAACAGAACTGACACGCGTCAACGAGTCAAAATTGGCAAATCCCCGTTAACAATTTAACGCAGATTAATCCGTGCGAGGGGTTACTCTGTGTTAACGTGTTAATGCATCTTAAACATGTTAGCGGGCAGTTTGTCCAAAGTTTGTTCATTCTGCGCTCCAGACGGGTTGAGCACGTTAAAAACTGTAATCGCATTAATGACCGAGTTCATGCGTTTAGCCTCTTTAACGCCGTATTAATGATGTATTAACGCCGTATTAACGCCGTATTAACGCCGTATTAACGCCACTTTAACGCCGTATTAATGCCGCTTTAACGCCGTATTAATGCAGTATTAACGCGTTAACATTGACAGCACTATCAGATATATAGAGCAACTCTTTACTATAGAACACACACTTTCATCAACTTTTTCATGATACTAATCTAATGTCAGCCACCAATCTGTTTCAAACATTTAGACCAGGTGACAGAAATGTTCTTTACTATCAGCAATTATAACAACACAGTTAAGAAAAAAATCCTACACTTCACAGCCACCTATATATGTAAAAGAGATTTCAATAATTCTGCTAATAAGTAAAAAAGATCTTTTAATTTTTTAAACTAATTTCAACCACATTCAATATATTTACCCAGCTACAAATGTCTCAAAGTCTTTCCACAGTTCACTGAGCACTCCAAGTACTTTATACAATTGGTTTCATTCACCCATTCATACAAGCACTTTTTTCCTCTGCTTTTTCTAAGTAAATACTTTGTAAAATTCACACACTTCATAGTCAGATGGACACATCGGAGAGCATCCATTGGAGTATCTTGCCCAACGATATGTGGCATGAAGACTGGGAGCAGCCAGGGATCGAACCATCAACCTTCTGAAAAGTAGCGTATTTTTTTTTGGACTATAAGGTGCACTAAAAAACCTTTCATGGTATTTTCCGGACTACAGAGCGCACCTGAATATTAGCCGCACAACTTGAAATGATGAAAAAAAGGGCAAAGGAGCGACTGCTCCACCAGCCTCGGAAGAGCCCCGGAAAATGGGCCGCGCACCGCCGCTCGACCGACCCAGCCTTTAGAGCCAATCCTTATCCCGAAATGGCTCTGACTTGCCGACTTCCCTTAGCTGCCTTGTTCTAACATGCCAGAGGCTGTTCACCTTGGAGACCTGCTGCAGATATGGGTACAGGGCCAGCGAGAGCCAGCTTGCTAATCTAGTCTCTTTTTCGCCCTAATTCGTACGTCACTACTTTGGTTGGCGGACGGACATGTGACCAACATATCACTCTTTTCCGTGTCTGATCACATGCCTTTCCACCAGGCAAAATGGCGGAACAAACCAAAACAAATCCTCTTACGATGTCACAAAAATCATGAAAAAGCCTTAGAAAAGCCGCACCGGACAATAAGCCGCAGGGTTCAAAGCTCGTGCAAAAAGTAGCGGCTTATAGTCCGG
>VURO01035722.1:6640-18326 GCA_015108175.1 Pelvicachromis taeniatus
GGGGGCGGGGGTGGGGGGGGCGGGGGGGGTGGGGGTGGGGTGGGGGGGGGGGGGTATTCTCGCTGAGTGCAGCTGTCAAATTTTGTGAGAGATGGCTCTTTACCTCTTTTCCAGATCACATGTTTGCAGGGATAAATTTAGGGTCAGACTCTTAGTTAAGGATATATTTACTGTGTGAGCTGGGGTTAATGTTACCTGTGACGGGAACAGGCCATAGAGACTAAGGTCAAGATGTTCAAAGTGTATCCTCCAATTCATGTGATGTTTTATTGTACTTCAGGTGTACTGAATATGCATATATATATATATTTTTTTAGATCTCAATAGGATTATAACAGGTGTTTATTTCTTGCTAATTTCCGTAGGCAATAGGAGAGCTGCTTCAGACAAGGGGTCACGAAGTGGGTGTGACCACGGGAAGGAAGCGACGTTGCGGCTGGCTGGATCTGGTCATCGTCAGATATGCTCACATGATTAATGGCTTCACTGCGTGAGTTATTAGGACTGGTGCTCATCTGGTGCTTTATGGTTTTGTATTTTATCCCACGAGCGTGCCGTTTCCCTGCACCGTCACGCAGTCTGACACTGATTAACCGCACACTTTAAATGGTTTTCCTGTGACATGCCATCTATCCAACAGCATTGCTTTGACAAAACTTGACATTCTGGATGTGCTGGATGAAATTAAAGTTGGAGTTGCCTACAAACTCAATGGGAAGAGGATTCCCCACTTTCCAGGTAGTGGAACAATTTGCTTCATTTTGATGATCTTTGTCTAGGACTGACTGATTAAAAAGTTGGTAATAACTGGTTTCTTTTAAACACAAAGCCAACATGGACGTTTTGCAGAAAGTTGAGGTTGAATATGAGACCTTCCCAGGTTGGAAGACAGACACTTCAGCAGCTAGGAAGTGGAATGACCTCCCAGTCAAGGCACAAAACTACATCTGCTTTATTGAGAACCACATTGGAGTTCCTAGTATGTGTGACAGAAAATAACACACTCATGTATCTCAATATGAGTTTCTCACACATAACCAAAACTCTTTGTGCTCTTTTCTCTCTTCTTAGTCAAGTGGGTTGGCGTTGGAAAGTCCAGAGAGTGCATGATCCAGATGTTTTAAATCTTTATCCCACCCCCTTCCCTTGATGGAAGCACTGGCAGTGTGTCATGTTGAGGCATGTTTCTCCAACCAATGTTACCTTCACATCATTATATAATAAACAAATATATAAGCTTTAAGCCATGCTGACTGTGTTTGTGTTGCAGTTAAATATCCCACTGTTTTTGTGAGTCAAAATATTGGATTTATCTATACATTTATAGCCATATCACAAATTAAAAATATGGATGTGTTTCCATGATCCAATAAAGAAAATGTTTTATGATAATCTGATTTCTGGAGCCCAGTCTTACTGTTTGCAAAACTTTATATAATAGTCTATATATTAATCATGTACTGTTAGCTGAGTGCATTGTGACTGTATAAACACCAACACAAAGATAATTTAATTTATACATTGATATCTTTTCTCTGACTTCTAAAATTAAAATCCGTAATGCACACGATCAGCGACAGTCCGTGAAGGCAGCATGAAAAGCATGAGTCACGTGGGAAAGTGGCGCACTTTCCGGAATGGGGCTGAGCTCCCACGTGACAATAAAACGTACTTGTGATTGGCTCCTGTCTTCCTCCGTTTCATTTTTCCCGCAACAAACAAGTGTGGTCCTCCGTGGGAGTGCGGTACAGCGCTTTTAGCAACCAAAATGACTAAACGGGCTTGTCCTTTTCCGGAGACATTTTCTTCTCAATACAAAATACACATTGGGCAACAGGAGCTGAATAATTACGGCGTGTTTGGGAACAAATACAGGCAAGAAATATACGGTAAGTTCGGCTTTCTGGATACTGTGTGGCTTCGCTGCACCGTTAGCTAATGCTAGCATCATCGTTGCGCACATACCTGTTAGGTACGCTCGCGCTGTTCGCTTCAAGTATGTCGTTCTTTTTTGTTCGTTTAAAACTCGCATAGGTCACCTTGATTGTATTTGAGTGTATAGTTAAACTACATTATTGATCCTATATTGTTCATTACCTTTGCCTGCTGACATTAGTGAGACTTCAATACAACAGAATTTCTATGATCATTAGCTTCTTGGGTACAGCTGCCAGATTACTGATTTCACCCGTGAGTGTCCCCGTGCTCCCCCTTTTTTTTCCTCACAGAAAAGACGAAAGGCCTACTCTTCAACGGTGCAAAGGCAGTGATGGGCAAAATATGGACCGGAGAGGAGAAGTCCATAGAGCGTGAGCCCCCTCCATGCAACCATACGCTCCTGAAGGGCCAGACACTGATTGGACATGATGGCAGACTCACAAAAGCAAGTGGTGCACAAGGTGAGTCTGTAGTTGACGCACCCAGTAAAGGATGTGCAAAAATGAAGAATTAGTCTAAATGTGTAAAAGGCAAACTGTTCAGTACTGAACCACAAGGATAGCTGCTGAACCAGTCAGTTTCCAGTGCAGTGTGGTCTGGTGGTGTGTCACCATCGCCAGTGTGCTTTAGTCTGCTTTTTGAAAGTGAGAGCTACTTCTTGGGTACTGATTAATGTGAAGGGCTACCAGTTTGCCACACACTTCTGAAATAACAAATTTCCTCAATTCAACTTTAATTATATGTTATCATTAATAATTAATGATATTCATCTAAGTAAAAGACACTGATTATGGCAACTGTTTCCATGGAGACCAGCTAGCGCTGATCAAATATTTAATAATAAACATTTTTTTTATATATTATCTCTAACAAATTTATACCAATGCAATTGTGATTTAAAAAAAAATAGCAACAGATGCAGCTTACTGGTAAGTTGTTATAGTGAGCTATTTTTAGAACAGGCCCACAGGCTACTCATATGGTCCTCGCGGCACCATGTTGGTGACCCCTGGTGCAAGGTCTATGATAAGATGGGACGTGGTTCATGATATGATTATTGAGCAAAAGGTGAATAAAATCTATACATGTAAATACAGTGACATCTAGTGACACTGAACCTCTTGTAAATTGAACAAGAGTAAAAGTCCATGATTGTGGTCTTTTTGGATCTATAACCTAATGAAAACTGCTGTAAAGAAAAAAGTGCATGTTTGATCCAGAATAAATGGTTTTTTTTTAATGAAAAAAGGAAAGGGGCAGGTGCATCAATTCTTCTACGTAACTTCATTTATTATGTCGGTGTTATTGATAACTCATCCAACACAAACTTCATCCAACACAATTTCCGTAACAAATAGGAAATGGATGACTTTAACTTCCTGGGGTCAGCCATCCAAAGCAATGGACAGTGCACAAGAAAGGTGAAGGCAGGGTGGAGTGTCGGGTTATTTATGACACAAGGATAACAGCGAGAGTGAAAGGGAAGGTTTACAAGATGGCAGTGAGGCCTGCTGTGATGTAAGACACTGACATGGCACTGACACAAAGACAGAAGGCCAAGCTGGAGGTGGCACAGTTAAGAGATTTTAATCAGAAGTAGCCAGGATGGAGAAGATTAGAAATGAGTAGATCACTCTGGAGACACAGTTGAGAGGTAAGACTTAGATGGTTTGGACACGTTCAGAGGGGAAATAGTGGTTATATTGGACAAAAGGATGTTGAACAGGGAGTTATCAGGCAGAAAGAAAATGGGGAAAGGCATAGAGAAAATTCATGGATGTAGTGAAGGAGGACATGCAGAGGGTTGGGGTGAGAGACGGGTTGGGGTGAGATGGAGGCTGTGGTCACTCCTAAATTGAGCAGCCAGAAGATTACCAGGTTGCAGAACTTTTCCTCGCAGGCTTGGGTCTGTTTAAAATGTAACATTGAAGTTTCTGAGTACAAAGAAATTACTTGCCAAAAGCTACTTGGTTCAGTTCATGCTTTCTACCAGCAGATGTCAGCGTTATTGCACGTTTGGATGTTTGCTTTGGTTGCTTTTAACCTGCACGTTTTCCTGAATGCTTCGTTTCAGTGTACTGTACGGCTGTCTCTGTTGTTTAGGTGCACGGGAGCCTGCTACACGTTGCTGTGTGTGTCAGAAGAGCCAGGCGTCCAGAACACGGTGCTCACAGTGTGAGCGCCAGGTGTGTTCCTCCTGTAGCCGACAGTGCTCCGGCTGCTCCGGCCTTTGTTGCTCCGTTTGCACCATCATAGAGTAAGTCACATTTTGATTTTCCTTATCGCTCAGTGTCACTCAGACTGTAGTGTGTTGGTGTACAGATATGTCAGCCATTGTTTAAGTTAAAAACCTTAAAATGAAGCCACTCTTTTTATCCTATGATTCACAGTTTGCTTGTTTGCTTTCCAGACATAAAAGGTACAAGTAATAATGTAATTGCAACTAGTAAAGTCAGCAAAAACAACCGCATTTATGACTGAAATTCTCAGCTCGGATGAATTTTGTATAAATGCGCAAAGTAGTTCCGCTAGGTATGTTTTGGAAAAGCAGTGGCAGTGAAGATGTGCCTTCACATGTGTGGGCTTCAAGCTCTTAATATCATCTGTTGAAGGCTTTCCTTTGTGTTTACACTGAACTGAAGGCATGTCATGGTTTGTGATTTCAGTTCAGATTTATTTGTATTAGGGCTGGGACAACGCGTCGACGTAATCAATCACGTCGACGTGTAAAATACGTCGACGTAAAAAATTTGCATCGATGCGTCGTCACTTTCAAAAAACACATGGCGGCAGCGAGTAGCGGTAACATGTCGACTTAAACCACGCCCCCCGAACACGCAGTTCTACAGTATGGGGATATTTTAACCGAAAAGGAAGTGATTCAGTCGTTTGCCGGCTTTGTAAGGTGGAAATGGCCGATCATAAAACGACCGTAAGTTTTCAACTTTTTTACTAACGCTGGTTTTTACCCTTTAATTCATCCAGACACCCCCCACGTAGACATACACTCACTCATACACAGAGATAAACACCCAACCTCCGTAAATGCAAAACTAATTTAAGCTGCTTAGCAGTAACATATATCATTAGATTAATCGATGCATCGAAAAATTAATCACTAAATTAATCGATTCGGAAAATAATCGTTTTGCCCAGCCCTAGTTTGTATACGGCCAAAGCACAACAACAGTTGCCTCAAGGTGTTGCATTTTCATAGCACACCTCTAGTCTTGTTGACCACACTGGGAGCTTTGCACTGCATGCCACATTTATCTTTGCAGACACATTTGTACAGCACGTTCTCTTTCTCACACACCAATAATTCACATCCCACACCAGAGTAACTTCTCAAAGTTCGACCTCATCGTGATGCGAACACTTCTGCGGCTGGGAATCGATTCGCCGACCTTGTGATTATTGAATGACCTGCTCTACTTTATGAGCCTCAGCCACTGCTCATCAGTCCACACATACTTTATAATGACTGAGTTGGTTTATTATAAATGGAAACTTACACGTCCTTCTTACACTCTTCAGGACCTCTGTATTGACACTTAAGCTCTCTCTGTATGAGGTGTTTGTGACTCATTGAACATTTTAAAGGAGGGAGTGGTGGTGGTTGAGGCGGCGAGGCCGAACCAAGCATATAATTAACAAGCCTAAATATTAATGCAAGTGGCATATTTCAGTCTTTTGATGTTCAATATATTTACATAACTTTGTCAGATTGTTGTCATTGTGAAGGCTTTTGCAATGTCTCTGCTTTCTTCACACCTTCCTTCTGCCTCGTTCTCACTATAGACCTAGAAAGGCTAAAGTGGCACGAATGTGAAAGTTTCTATAAGTTTTGGGAAAATGTAAAGAAGTCTGTGTTACTGCACATTATGGAAGCTGATTCACAGAGAGCGAGCTAAAATCAATGAGAGCAGTAGAATAGTTGAAGGAAATGAGGGGTGATGTGCGTGACGGCACTCTTTAAAGCACATTTCTGCCTATCAAAAGGCAGTCTATTAAAAAAGCAGTAACGTATATAGCTAGCAGCTGTACACTTTGAATCAGTATTCATTGCCATTCAGGGAAATGTCAGTGAAAGGCAATGTTAATCTCACGTTGTTTTAGCACATGCAAATCTGTTGTATGAAACTCACGCTGGGGGTATTTTTAAATCCTGTGGTTCCCTGGTCATTCTGATCTCATGCAGTTTTTTTGTTTTAGTTCATGATGCTTTCATTACATTATTATTGTTATGTTCTGTAATGGTGCAGGTAGGGTGTGTCTGTGTGAACACGCTCGACTTCTGTGTAAATTGTAATTTTTCTCTGTTCCACAGTTACAGCGGACGATATGATGAAGTACTGTGCTGCAGCTGCTCAACGTAAAGGGAAGACCCAAGGATGAACCAGATGTTTGTGTAGTTGTCTCTTATGCAGTATTACTGAGAGTGCATTTTTATACCTAATAATGCTTTTATGTGATCCAGATGTTTTGTAAATATGTATTTCATTCCAAAATTAAGTGAAATAAACGTCAACACTTTTGTATACAGTTCTTTGTGTCGTGATGTGTATTATTGAATGTTATTTTGTGTGATGTGATGAATGAAAACTAGAGTTGCACAAGTTGCAGAGGTTGTTCAGGGGTGTGTGTGTGTGTTGTGGGTACAACCATCAGCAGGTGGCAGCAAACTTCAAGCACTTGGCTCGAGCTCCTCAGACTGGGCACATCCGCTGCTTCCTCTGTGGACAAACATTTCGCTCGCTGTGCTAAACGGGCAGAGTTTCAACCTTTTAGTCAAAGTATGTAAGTTTTTGTCTTGGCAATGATAATGAGATTCCCATCCAGCCCCCCCCCCGACTGACCTTGAGAGTCTCCTATCAAATGTATTTATTAAAACACAAGACCCAGAGGTTGAACGGAACCAGACCTCTGCAGCAGACGATTTGGCTACAGTCCTCCCTGCTGGATACGACCTTGAGGCGCAGTCATCACTTTCTCTTTGGCTGCTGCGTGTCACTGACGGTGACTGGTTTCAGGGTCGGGTATTGTCCGCCGTGAGTAATTGTTCTTGGCGGTCAGCGCGTCTTTACAGAAATCAATCATGTGGCGTGTTTTTACAGATATTAGCTTGGATGAGCGCGCTTCCTGGAGCTCGAATGTGCTCTGTGAGCTGTTGAGTCACATCCCGTGCTCAGCGGGCCAGTTGTGGCTCCAGTCTTAGGGGAGCTCTTGCAGTTGGTGTCCGAGGGCACCGCTTGATTTCTGGCTGAGTGAGCAGACAGCTGCTGGCAAGCAAGGCGTCAAGTTGTCTGCACATTTCTTGATAAGGCTTTAAGAATCTTAGAGATGGACATAAAAGACTTGAAGGACAGTCGCTTTTGAAGCTGCGTTGAGTTTCAGATGAGATTCAGTGCAAAACATCCTTAAATTTAAAGCAGATGGATAGAGAGTGGTCTGAAGTCAACTAGTAGGCTTGATAAATGTATATAATCCCAAACTACAGTATTCATGAAGTTGGAAGATGTCTCCATGATGTATCTATGCCCCCTCCCTAAGTTGTAGAGGATGCTGGCGCTTCCCCACCCCAAACACCCTACCCTCCTTGTTTAACACCATAACGGTGTGATGACTTAATGTAACTTGAAAACATAAGAGTGCAGCTGTCCAGGTTTTCAGCACAACCCTATCCATGACACCAAAATGACAACAAGGTCAAGACATGCTCCTCACACCAAGAATGGTCCACGACTGCGAGGAGGAGGAGAAGTAGCCGGTGGGGGGGTTACGCACAGTCGCCCACAGCGCTCCAGACAGGACCGACTGCGGTCGGCCAGCGGGAGCACGTGGCTTTGTCTTTCACCCATTCTTTTTGGGGGACCAGCTGTGGTCTGAGTGTGCTGAGCGTTGAGCCCAGTGATGCTGCTGCTATAAATATGCGTCAACGAGTGTGAGTAAGTGACAGCTGTACAGTGGACCAAGGACACACTGTCTTGGCACTGTCAGGGCGAGCGAGTCCAAAAAAGGCAAACCCACTGTGAGGGCACTAGTTGATATGTATTTATGCACTTTGCGGCGGCTGATGTGTGATGTTTAGGTTGCAGGTTATTATTAATGCCTCCAATCCTGCTTTTAAGCGTGGAACCAAACCCCTCCGATCATGTCAGATGGAGAGTAAATGACGACTTTTACTGGAAAGTATTTCGATTTTTCTGAAAGTCGAAATAACATGCTCCTTCAAAATTAAGTGGATGATAACAAGATGCGCGTGTGTTAATATGGAAAAGGAGAGGGTGGGAGGGTGTGGAAAAAAATGTGTGTGTGTGCTTGCGTGCTGTCTGTACACAAGTGCATGTGTGACTGTGTTTGTGTGCCCTTTTCAAGTGTGACCACCTGTCTTTTGTTAAGAAATAAATAAATAAACACAGGCCACACCAGCTGTCCCTGGCAGTCTGTCCCTTCAGAGGTCAAGGGCTCCCACCGCTGGCCTTGTTGAGGTGGTGGACACTTACAACTTTCCTCTCAACTTCTCTCAAGTACCTCTAAACACCACACACACAAAAGCACACAAGCAAAGGTTCTTGGAGGCAAATGAGCTAGGCTTTAAGCCTCAGAGTGGAATGTTTTATTACACCATTGAGTTACACTGCACATATCCCAGCTCGTCACCCTGCAGCTAAGCCCTATCACATGGCCCCTGCTTTCCATGTGAAGGTTTTGGTCCATAACACACACACACACACACATTCAGTCACCAGGCAGCTTTAAGCCTTGGGTCTCGTTTGGCAGATGCGAGATGTTGGTGCCAGTGAGCACTGCGAGGCCTCGCTGCTGTGGATGTTTACAGGTTGAGGTGGCCACGGTGTTGCAGAGGGCCCTTATTTACTGTGAGCTGGCTGGGGCTTTTTTGGGGGGAGAGGAGGGGTGTTTATGAATGATCTTGGGAGGACGTTGTTTTCTTTATGTCGGAGCTGCCTGGCCAGCGCCGCTGTGTCGTCTGTTTGTGCATAAAGTACGTGCTGGGGAGCTGGGCCAGACAATAGCCTGGCTGAGCTACTACCCACGCACACAATAGAGTGGTGAGATGAGGCCGAGGTTTGGGGCCATGGTTTTGGGGACTGTGGGGGAGGAGGCAGGGGCAGATGGATGCAGCCCTTGTCTATATGGCGTTCCCAGAAAGGGTGAGATGGGATTTGGGGGAGGGTGGTGGGAACCCGAGCACATCCCTATTGGGATCACGTAGCAGAGCAGCTGGATTTCTTTCATGGTGCAGCAGGGAAATAATTAAAAGTTCTCGCCATTGAAAATGTCCAGCGAATTGGCATGAAGTTCCTCGCAGACACACACACACACACACTGGTTAATGTGTTTATATACACATACGTGTGTGTAGTTTGTTGTAGCGGGCACAATCAAGTTGAGTTTAAGTAATAATTACAAGAGAGTCAACTGGGTTTGTTTATGCCAGGTTTATCTCCTTTGGAGAGTACTGGCAACAGGTCAGAAAACGATAGGGGCCCCATCCTGAAATTGCTCTGTCCTTGAGTTCAGTTTATGGTTTCAGAGGGATAGGCCCTGTAAGACCAGCAGTATTATCACATTCTGTTGTCTCTGTACACACTGCAGCGCTGCCCACACACACCGTCTGCCTGATTGTTGCTCCTATGTGTCAGACGAGGGCTCCTCGATAACATTCTCGGGTTGTCACCGTCTACTTTTATGTCCTTAATAAATTGTCAGCTCGTCTTATGTTGATAAGAAAAAAAGAAAAAAAAGTAGCTGGAAATAACCAAACTCCACACCAACAAAGAAAGTTGTTCCATTTAATTCTAATCTTAATAAAGACCTAAATCAAGATTGTCACATTTCCACAGCACACACACACAAGCACACTCAGAAAAAAAAAAAACCTCAAAAAGAAAAATGCACGTACAGTTATAGATCAACGGAAATTGCCCCAATATCTAATGTCAGTTCTCCTTAAAGATTGTCCTCTAATCTCTACACCACTAACACTGAAGCAATTGTTTTTACTATAAAATATACCTTTCTTATTAAAAAATTATATTAAATTCTAATGGCACTTCTACAAATTCTATTAAAAAGATTTCCGTTTGACATTTAGGTTTTTTTTCTCTCTTTTTTTTTTTTTCCTTTTTAAACCAAATTAAACCCAAAAACAGTCAAAATGTTGCACAAGAAGCATATGCAATAAATATTTCTCATGATTATACACAAATTCACAGTTGTAACCTGCGGAGGACAAAATTCCAGTCATTTTTAGACTCCAAGGATGATACAGCAACGAGTTAGGCAAACGCCGCCCTCGATCGAGAGTAGCACTGTTTCAAGTCAACAACCCATACAAACAAAAAATCTCAGTGTTTCACATTCAAAAGTGACAATAAAAAAAAAATTTAAAAAAAAAAGTGGAACAAGTTGTTAGCTCCCAGTAGGATTGGCTATTGATAAAAGCCAAAAACACAAAAGAAAAGTCCAGAAACAAAAATTTATTCACACACATTTCAAAATCTTCAGTGTAATCTCTTGCAAAGCAGCTATAAGAAACGCACTTCCACATTTTACTTTAGTCTTAACTTGACATTTTGATATGATTAAACATAAACAGCAGGGTTCTTTTTTTTTTAATGTTTCAGCGGGCCGCTGTTGCTGTGATACAAACTTTACCACTGCCTCCGCCCGCATCAAGGGCGAAAACTGTACAGTATAGAAAACAGGGCTTCTCCAGATGCAACACCTATGCGTGTGTCTACAAGGCACATTTGGTGATCATCCTGGAGCTATAAATAAAGACTTCGAAACAAGAGAAAGAGAATCCTTTACATGATGTTAGTTTTCTACCTCTTTACACATGTACATTAGAGAACAATTTCAACTCGCACCGTATACAAATGTTCCGGTCATCAGCACTATGACACGTCTAACTGAAATAGATCTACTGTTCTGATAAGGTACTAAAGTGATACAAGTGTGACAAACGGGAGTGCTTTCATCCACCTAGCCCCATGGCTGACTTTAGGTCAGGGAGTAGAATTTAAAACAATGAATGGGGGGGGGCATTTTTTTGCTTGGAAAAATTGCTGAAAACCCAAAAGTACATTATTTTACATGCATATTTTGTTATAAGGGTCATATTGGCAAAAAGATTTTTTTTGTAAATTCAAAATTTTTTTAATAACTCTGAACACTGGGTGGGGGGGGGGGGGGGTGACAATACTCTTGACTGATGCGCAACCAAATGACGCTGATATCTCCTCAATGCAGAGGAACAATGAAGCATTTATCTATTGCATGCTGGGATGACAAAGGAGGGGTGGGGGTGTTCTTTGATGCCTCCAAACAATACACCTGTTTACAATCTCCTTGGCCTCCCTTTGCTAAATACATTTCTCACATTCCAGTGGCTCCATTCAATACAGAAAGTGCAAAGAGAGACTTGAACCGCTTTCCCTCCCCATAGCTAGGAGAGGGACACACCGTGATCCCTTGAGAACTACCTGGGAGTTGTTGGGGGAGGACAATACCTGTATTGTCATTTCTATAGGTAGCCAGCGCTGTATCGGCGTGGCTGTGCTTGTGAACCACTGTTTCTTCTGGCAGAACAGCAGTCCACGCAGTATTAACTGCTCTGCTTGTGGTGAGGCAGAGTCCAATAAAGTCTTGAATATACAAAAAGAGCCCCCCCCCCCCCAGGGAGGATGTAGAGTCTGCAGCCTTAAACACGACACCTCAC
>VURO01035723.1:0-11848 GCA_015108175.1 Pelvicachromis taeniatus
GACTGTACAGTGACCGAGAATCAGCTTATTTTATATTTTGACTCACTGGTAAAGAGTAATGCCTGATTTCGACTTCTGCTGCACAGCTATATCATAACTTGGGAAGTAAGCAGAAACTCCTTTTAATCCTACTCGATAAACTTCCATGTAACCGGATGTGCACCTCCCAGGATATGTAACCTGTAGCCCACAATGACTTGAATGAAGTGGGAGGTTGCAGCGTTAGGGTTAAATGGAATTTCCGGTTACGTCGTCGAAGTTAGATTTCCCGTCTAAATCAAGCTCAACAGGACTACCTGTTATAAACAATTGTATTATAAACAGAACTTACAATACATCCCTAAACATAGAATATATCACAAGTCTTTTAATGCAACATTTGTGCGGCGCACTGAATTCTGGGTCTTGGAGTTTTGTGTAGGCATTCATCATTTTGAACTCCGCACCGCGATAATGGAGAACGACATTTCCCATACTGCTTTTATCTCGTTTGACAAACCACGCCCCCTCACCTAAAACATGCCTGATATCACGTAGGTGAAACTTCTGACACAGTATTAAGTAGTTGGGGAGAACACACTGTCAGGCAACGGCCGGACACACTGACAGAGAATCGGGTTTTGTTCCACATATGGCCACCATCGTCTTTTACTCGGTAAACAAAACGGCTCACACTGCCGTGAGACGATGTTTAACTTCTCAGTTAAAGGGGCTCGCTAGTGCTGGATCACCGCTAGCCTCCACTCACAGTCGGTCAGTTCCTTTGCTTCCGGGAACGAGATGGTTTTCGAGGGGTACCGGCGTGAGGTTCATGTCCCATGGGACCGCAGGCAGGTCTGCATCCGGGAAAACCAGAAGGGGAGCCCTAGCTCTCAGCGGAGCCGCAGCAGTAACAGCAGCAGCGGCCGTAGCGGGGTTTTTAGCTAACACTGACCACTTCCAGCGCGCAGAGATGGCAACGAGGGTCCCCCGAGCCGCCAAAGAAACAGAGGAAGAGGGGGACATTCTTCCGAGATGCCGGGGCTTTATGTCTCCGCCGGTGACTGACATTAGTGTGCTGCAGGGGAACAAGGACGAGATGCGTACGAAAATGGAGATGCTGATCATGGAGACCCAGGCCGACTTCTGCAAAGCCCTGGAAAAGGTGGACGGTGGGAAGTTCAGGGTTGACCGTTGGGCGAGGAAGGAAGGTGGGGCGCTTCTGCCTATCATAAAATATCAATTTACAGTGTAACAGAATGTAACATGATTATATATGCTTAAAAAAAAGAAGCAAAAGTAAACTGACTGTCTGTGTCAGGTGGTGGAGGCATCAGCTGTGTGATGCAGGACGGAAAGGTGTTTGAGAAGGCGGGTGTTAATGTGTCAGTGGTGTTTGGGAACCTGACAGAGGAGGCTGCAAAGCAGATGAGGAGCAGAGGAAAGGTCCTCAAAGGGAAAGATGGTGAGTTTTGTCTACTGGTCTTTGCATTATTTATAACCCTCGATACAGCGGTTTAAACTTTAATATTGGTATCTTTATTTTGTTTTTGTTTTTCCCAGGTAAGCTGCCATTTGTTGCCATGGGAGTAAGCTCCGTTATCCACCCCAAAAACCCCCACATTCCCACTGTGCACTTCAACTACAGATACTTTGAGATTGAAGAGGAAGATGGTAAGCATTAGGCCTTTATTACGTCAACAGTTGTCTCTCAGTGTCAGTGGCACAATTGAGTGTGGGAATGAATGATAACCCTTGTTTCCTTCTTCCTTGTATGGCTTGTCTTCTTTGTTCCAGGCAGTAAGCAGTGGTGGTTTGGTGGAGGCACAGACCTGACTCCGGTGTATATAGATAAGGAAGATGCCTTTCACTTCCACAAAACCCTGAAGGAGGCCTGTGACAAGCACCACCCACAGTACTACCCCGACTTTAAGAAATGGTACGGTTTGATTAGTCCCCCGCTCATCCCCTCCACTTGCATGTGCATCCTTCAGCACGTATGCATCTGCGTGTGGATTTACACTGGGTGTATCCCCACTGTGGAGTGATGATAAGAGGAAGTCTTTGTCTAAAATCTGCAGTTGCAGAAAAACCGTTGAGCCAAGACGTTAGTCAGGGATTGACTTCAGTGGGTAGGGAAATGATGGGTGTGGTTTATCTGATGTTTGCTCTATGAAGTCAAATTTTATTAATCTAAAGTTGCATTTAAGGAATAATGTGATGTTTTGATAAATATGCCTTTCCTCTAATTGAGACGTCATCCACTAAATGTAGCACAGGCTAATTTGAGCATAGTTTACTGTCTCTACAGATATGCTTTCAGGTGACTTGCTGTTAATTCATTTCGAGCCCATTTGATATAGGAGCTTTGATACCAATACTGATATTTGATGATTATAAAAGTCTGATATATCGGCCGATATTTTTCTTTTTCTTTCAGGAAAAAGAAAACTGAATTCCCTCATATTTTCCACATGTACTTATTTTTAGTCCTTACTAAGATATTATTGCTGTTTTCTTCTATCTGCTGAGATCATTTGGTGTGTTTGTGGTGTTCCAAGCAAGTGTTGCCAACAGAGAAGCTACAGAGTGCCCTCTGGTGGACAAACTGTGGAACATCAATGCTCATAACGTGGTTGAAAGGACATTTCTCTTGCATCTTTAGTTTTTAGTTTACTTTCTAAACTTTCATTAGTTGGTCATTATAAATACTGATATCACCATATAGGCAAATATCCAATAGCAGCTGATATATCAGTCGAACTTCATTTGTCATCACTACTGATTTTCAGTAGTTGCCCTTATGCCATATATTTGGCTATTTATTTGATTTTGCTTTTGTGTCTGCATATATTATTGCATGTTGTCCAGGTGTGATAGGTACTTCTACGTCCGCCACAGAGGAGAGAGCCGCGGTATAGGAGGAATCTTCTTTGACGACCTGGACTCCCCGAATCAGGAGGAGGTGTTCAGCTTCATCAAGAGCTGCGCCCGCACTGTGGTGCCCTGCTATCTGCCCATTGTGCACAAACATCTCAGTGACTCTTTTACTGATGAGGAGAAGGACTGGCAGCAGGTTCGACGAGGCCGGTGAGTAGCAGACTCTTAAAAGACCTCAGAGTGGTCCAAACGGTAAATAAAGAAAACAGCTGACTGCATCAGGGATCTTTCAGAGTTTGATTTTCACCGTAGGTCTTTGTGGAAACAAGACTTCTGAGGTCTTCAACAAAGAGCTGTTCATGCTCATTTTGGATGGAAAACATTTTACACAAATAATCAAATTCACACATCAACATAGTGACCTTTAACACATAAGTCTTTTTATCATAGAAGACTCGAAGAAGAATAAAGAGAATGTTTTAGAATGGCCGAGTCAGAGTCCTGACGCTAATTCAACAGAAATGTTGCAGAAGAACTCGCAGTGAGCAGGTCATGCAAGGAAACACACAAACATCCCAGCGGTGGAGGAATAGGCCACAGGTCCTTCAGGCCGATGTGCAGGTCTGATCGACAGAAAGCTTTAGTTACAGTTATTGCTGCAGCAGGGATCCACACTAGACACTGAAAACAAAGGTTCACTTACTTTTGCACCTTTGCTCATTTTCTACAACAAGTAAAATATCAAAGTTTAATATATTTTTTTAGTCAGATTATCCTTTAAAAATATTTGAGCTCAAATAAACACAGAATTGTTAAAAAATAAGTCTAAATGGTTCAGACTTTTTTTATTTTTTTAGGTTATTGTTTCCAGGTGATTTTGGAAGCTGATCTAAGTCAGCCCCTCATGTTTTTCATGCCTCTTAAACCTCATCAGCCACCAGTTGCAGTGACTGCCAGTCTCGGGTTTACAGTCTCTCGTGTTTAGTCTTTCTTCACCTGATTCAGCTACTTAAAAAAAGAGCTCTTGTGAAGACACTCACTGCATAGCCAGTGTGGTCAGAAGCAGGTGAGGATCCTGGCAGAGCTCAGCGCCTCGGCAGGGAGTCATCTCGTTGGAGACTAACAACACAGAGAATGACTTAAAGGGCTAGTTTGAGAATGCGAAGTACGTTTGTAAGCTGGAAACCGGAAGAGTGATTAGATTGTTCAGATTAGTTCAGTGTGGTATGTATTGGCAACATATAGAAAGCACCGTATAAGGATTTAAAATATCAAGTAACATTGGACCTCTGACCTCTCCTTCAAGGTAAATGACTGGTCTGAAAGGCAGAGTGATAATAATGCTATATTGAGCTATATAAAACTGTTTCTTACTGCCATTGTTTGTACTGATAACATGCAGGCATGCAGGGACTGGTATATGGGGATTCTAAATATCAGTTTTGCATGCAGATATCATGTCATATTTGACTTCTGACCTCACTTGTACATTTCACATCTGCCTTTTTCAAAGAAACTTGATAGACTAGATAGTTAGAAATAAACTAACATAATATTATATAATAAACTATTCACGTCCAATTATTTACTTGATATACATTATGTAGCAGTAGGTAATGGATAACGAGCGTAAACATTTGTCATGCTGCCCTTATCTGATTTTAACTGCATCACAAACTTAAAGTATATTTAAAAAGAACAAAGAAAACAAAATGAATAAAATACAAATGACAACAGTACTTGATTACCTTAAATAAATCAAAACCTGAAGTTAATGCACAATAAAGGCTGCAGTAATGATGTGCTGTGTTGTAGGTATGTGGAGTTCAACCTGGTGTATGACAGGGGAGTGAAGTTTGGCCTGGCCACGCCTGGCTCAAGAATCGAGAGCATCCTCATGTCCCTCCCGCTCACCGCAAGGTAAGCTGGTGCCTCTTCAAAGGACCGCTTGTACCTCGCTTGTGTAATGACAGCAAGCTGTCCGCGTTGCATGGTAACAGAATCGCTCTTCATCCTCAGGTGGGAGTACATGCACGAGCCTGCCAAAGGCACCCGGGAGGCTGAGATGCTGGATGCGTTACGAAACCCCAAGGACTGGGTGTGACCAGAGCGCCCCTGGGTGTAGATGTCAGCATGGACAAAAACATGCAGGAAACCGTCTATTTTCTACAGCTGACCTGTTTGACCAGCTCGGCAACATTTAATAATGCTTTTATAATAATCGAGGCGCACTGTAGTTGTCTGGAGACTTCGTTTCTATTTCATATTGTCCAGTGAGCCTTGGTAAAACTTGATCCTGAATTCTAACATAATAATGAGAAACTCTGCTGTTGAACTCTGTTTATGAGCTTTGTGCCATTGCTTGCTGCCAAGCAAAGGAAAGCAAGACCAAATAATGTGACTTAATGAGTGACCTCCTTTTCAGGTCATCTTACACTTCCATTGTGCCCCTTTAAACGTGTGTGTGTTTTGTTGTTTTTCCCGTATATGCCTGGGCTAAATGTGGCTTGCTCTCTCCTCTACTTGTTTTCAACAAAAACCTGAAAAGGACTAACTGAGCCACTCTGCTATCTAATGTTAATAAAACCAGTTTCAATGTCAAAAGTGCATATGTCCACAATTATGATCATTTCTGGCATAAATAAATAAATAAATGGATTTAAACTGCTCTGTGTTGAGGCCCATTTACTTTGTGGTTGCTCTTTGATTTGTGGTTAATGAACCACTTTATGGTTTGTTTGAACAGCAGTAAACAATACTCGGATTTTGGATCATGTTCCACAGAGAGGACGAACATGAATCACAGGCCAGGTGGCCAAATGGAAACAAGAATCTGTCCAGAACACATTTGTCTTTAAAAAGAAATTATAGCTTTTGCCTTGTTTTTCCCCTCGAAACCGAGTTACATGTTCTTCTTTTCGTCTGTTTATTTAATATAAAGTTAAAATCAGTTACTTCTAGACACATTTGTATTCAATCCCTGTCTCTCACTTGTTTGATCCGACTGCGAGAGACTGTAAAAACACTTAGCGATGAATAATTTTGCCCTTTGTGAGTAATGATACACGGGGGGGAGTCGAGCGATGAAGAGCTGCAGAAACAACTTCAAGTGCTCGCCCAAACAAACCGAAACTGTTCTCGAGACGCTGAAAAATTCATGCAGCAAGAAGCGCGTTTTAAATATTTTATTACAAATTAATTCAAGCTTTTGCACAAGTGAAAGATTTATAACAAGCTCCCTTACTTTCAGTATTATATAACTTTCCCCCCCCCGATAAGGCAGTGTAAAAAACAAAACCAAAAACACAGGATTCTGTTAAGTAACAGTACAACAAGTGACCTAACCAAAACGGCTACCTCTACAGCACGACTCAGCTCAGTGTCATTGCAAGTGCTGAGGCTCAAAGGTCAAGTCACAAAAGTTCAGTGCTCTGCTGTGTGTGGAGAGGAACTGTGTGACTATTATCAGTATTAGTGAAAACATATTTGGTTTTAGAGTGTATGCAGCAGCATTGCATATAGACTGAGCACTTTTTCGGAAAATTACAATGTCATTGTTACTGCTGAGTGACACAGCAAATGTGAAACCAGACTGTCCTACTTTTCATTAAACAGCTCATTTTAAGCTTAACACAAAGTCCCTTCATTATTCACAACCTACTACACTACGGTTACATCAACACCGATGCATTCACTGGCCTTTTAAGCTTTAAAAAAAATAAAAATAAAAGCCTCACTGTAATGTTTGCACACAGACTATACACAGTTACATAGGTACATTACTCATGCTAACCATAGACTTTATCTATAGTGACTTTAAATACAGAAGCTTCCCAGCTTCCCCTTGGTAACCCCTTTCCTCCCAAAGTTCCTGTCTCTGCTGCTTTCTGTCCCACATTCATGTGCAAGTCACTCCACAGTTAGTAAAAGTAGCAGAGCTACAATTTCTTGTAGTCACATCCAGGAGGTACATTTGCTGTCGGGGAAAAGTGAAGGAAGGTGATTCACAGTTAAAGCAGGCTGTGAGCAGCTGTCGGTGGCCCCACTAGTGGTCACGGGCCAGTGAGCCCTGACCATTAAACAGTACAGAGACGCCTCTAACCTCATGAGGACAGCAGGAACTACGTGCGTTCCCAAAATATAAGCAGGTAATGATAGCTGGTGTCCTTCTGGTGTACCAAGAACATTCAAACGTGTTTACTAAAGATGGACCAATGCTTCGGTTTGGCAAGTCACCCCTCTAAACACGCTTTAAGGCCTATTATGCCACATCCTGACATCCATTTCCTATTTACTTATAAAACCCTAATTCGAGCCATCTGCAGGCTGAGCTGAAGGAAATGGGAAGCTGGTAGATAATTTCCTTTCTCAAGTTAAAAGTCGGGAGTTATTTTCACTTATGAATTAGTCACTTAAACCACAGCAAATGTATAACAATCAACCATGATTAGTCACAAACGCTCTAATGAATGTTTTAAGTAAAAATCTGTATTGCAATGCAACATTTTGCAGAGCTTTAAAATGAAAACACAAAAAGGATTTTTGACAAATTTCGTATTCAAATTAAAGATTAAAATTACGTACAAATTATCTGACGCTGCCTACTTGGGTCTCGAAGTGGTATTAACTGGTACCGACCTTCACTAAAGCATCGATTTAACACCCATGCACGCTTGATACAAACCGTTTTTGTGCTATGTGAATCTGTTACTGCAGCTCTGCTACTGTGTGAGGAAAAGCAGCAGCGTATTGACCGGTTTTGGTATTGCACCATCACTTGTTCCTTTCTGGTATCCCTTCAATGCCACAGGGTTAGTGCAATTTTTTTTTCCAGCACTAATGATTGTATTAGTCCACTGACTAAACAGTTATTAACGTTTCTGTATGTGTTGAATGGGGGGGGGCTGGTGAAACCACAGCAGTAGCACTGCTAAACAATAATAGTCTTACAGTGGGTTAGGGTTTTTGTTAGGCTGGTAGTTAAAAACACGTTCACTTCCCTTGGCCCCCATCGACACTAATAGAGCTGGTGTTGACTATATCCTCATACTGTGGAGGCGGCTCGGTCTCTATTTGGACATCTGTATGGCCCACAGCCTCCTCGTAAGATGGCGGCGGGTCGCCAGCGCTTCCACGCCCTGATGTAAACTCTGAGCCTGGATACGCTGGGCTGCTGTGGATGCTGAGTTCTGATTGGTCGCCGTGGTATTCCCTCCCCCAATGGTCCATAGAGACCACTGACAAAACGTGGTTGTGATGCGAGTGTCCCATGCTGGGGCTGCGCTGTGAGCGTTTGTGGGAGTGGCAGCGCCACACAGTGATTGCGGCGCCAGCGATGAGGACCACGACCAGCAGCAGCAGCACAATCAAGTAGAGAGAGTGGATTCCACCCACCGTTGCCTCCAGGCCTCCAGGCGGACTGCTTTCACGCACATATTCTTCCCAGAACTGCCTCTGCAGACAGAACAGACATGCTGTCAAAATACAGCCCAAAAGTACACACTCCCTCCACTGCGTGTGCTTTTTATCTAAATTACTGCAATGCAAAGGAAGCAGACAACATCACTCAAACAAACCAAAGAAAAAAAAAAGAGTGACCACATGATTGCGCACATGACTTAGCTCTCTGGCCCCAGACAATGGTGCACTGGGCTGTTCTTCCTGCTGATTGCAATCACTTTCTGACAAAACACCCTCATTCCACTCTTGGCACAGGATTTCATTGCTGGACACATGAACTCTACAAAATATCACTTTTAGTTAGAGTGGCTGACATGGACTACTCTTCACTAGTGATGCTGATTTGTGGATTTTAGCTGTATGGAAGCCGTGTTTTCATGTTTTGTTTCCCAAGTGCTTTTAAAAATGGCAAGGAATTTCAGTTATACAAACATCTTAGTTTTTTCAGTGAATACATTATTTTACTTTGTACAAAAAGTACCAGGGTCAAAATGATCAGCTTCCCAAAGCTAACAAGTCACATGCATCTTCTGAGCAACCCCAGACCATTCCTCTTTAGCAAGTCTCCCAAGCTTGATACTCTCCCAGATTTGCTGCTGGTTGTCTGAGGTTTTCTTTCAAAAGATTCATATTTCCTTCTTTCTTCATTTCTTCCGCCTTGAGATTCTCTTTTTAAAGTGGGCTGAAGCATTCCCACGGCATAATACTCCCACCACTGTGTTTCACTGTGGAGCCAGTGTTCTTTGGGGTGTACACCTCTCATTTCTCTCTCCAAACATCAGCATCATTTCTGTGGTTTCAGAGCTCTGGTTTCTACTGTGGCAACTTTGAATATCCATCTCCTGCTTTGTGATCAACAGCAATTCTTTTCCTCAAGTCCAAACTGATTTATTTTGCTTTGACTTATCATGCTTTCTTAGGTAAGACCTTTGCTGAAGTTTTTAATACTGTGTGAAAATAGGAAAATAACCCTCAGTTTTAACTTGATTTTATAAGCTCTGAGCATTACCAAGTTAATTCACATCATTTCACAGCAGTAAAAAAGAACTGTTTTTTTTTTCAGAAGGGCAAATAATGCTGACCCTGTTTTTAAAAAAAAATGTTGACAAAAACTTTAAATTTCATATGGGGGCTAATAATTGTGTCCTCATCTATAAGAATCAGGATAATAAAGGAGTTTCCACTTCAAGTTGTTTATTTACAGCACTCCACAAATGTCACCCCAACTGGTAAAAAACAAAACATGCACGTGGTTCATGTTGGAGTTTTGATGTGCACTGTGTGATGCAACATGTCTCCTTATCCTCTCACCGTCTTCTCGTCGTTCTCAAAAGCTTCCCGGGCCTCCTCATAGGTGCAGGTCTCCTCCCGACACTCCCTCTGGATGTTACCCTGCATTATTTCCTCCAGAAAAAAGTTGGCCCTGCGCAGCCTCCGCAGAACCGAGTGGGCCGCTTCTGCTGGCAGGAACACTGAAACGAGGGAAACAGCAGATGAGTGGAGGGGAGGGAGACAGAAACTGGAAGCAAAGACAGGAGCGGAGTAGGGGAAAGAAAAGGAAGGGAAAATGCATTAATCAACAAGCAGAGACAGGAAAAGGAATGAAAATGGCAGGAAAGTAACAGTGAGTCAGTAAGCAGAAGAGCGTGGGGGAAGAATTTAGAGTGTGTTGAAAGCGCGGCAAAAAGAATAGAGATGCTGGGGAAAAAAATAATGAGAAAAATAGGGAGAGGGAGAGAGGTGGGGACTGAAACAAAGGCAGCAGAGCCAAACTGAGTGCTGGTCAGTGCCCACATTTCTACATAAAAACAAAAGCTCTTTGATTTAGGCATCTGTCCCTCTGCCAAATAAGAGAAACTGGAAGCACGGACTTGAAGAGACAAGGTGGCCCTCTGTTTCACACATCTAGAATATAAACATAAACTCTCCCAAAGAAACAGAGCTCCAGATGCCACAACATGCCCAAATTAACAAGTAATGGCTGTCTGTGTGACTCACAGACAGCCATTACACAGACTTTAGGAATGTGATCGACAAAAGGCTTAAAAGCTGAAAAAAAAAACACACAAAAAAACAAACAAAAAAAACGACAGAGAGCAAAATCAAAACAGGAATTTCCCTCCCAGAAAGAATGGAAATTGTTACTGCGATAACAAGGGGGATTACATTGCACTGGTTTACTAGCATGGGACAATGTGGAAAATCAACACAATAGAAAAGAAAAACAAGCGAGAGTACATGACTTCTGATTTGAAAAAAAAAAAAAAAAGGAAGGTTAAATCCATGTTTATGTCTCTGCTTGTGGGTAAACTTACCACTCCCCATGATTCCTGCGAGTCTGTTTGGGGGGATTTATCTGCAGAAAAGCAAACAGGCATTAAGCTTCAGCTTTGAACCTGCTGATGCAAATAAGAGGACAGTTAACTAGAACTTTCATCTCCAAAGCTACACCCTTTCCTTTGCTTCTCCTTTTAGATAAGCAGTATGATTTTTCAGACTCCTTTTGAAAACACTACACATCTTAGGAAATGTCTCGCTTCACATCTCTGTTGTGAAAATTCTCACACAGACTGAAACATTTTTCTAACAGGGAGACGGTAAAGGGCGTTGTTACACCATGACCATGAGATATCCTGGCTGAAGTGACAGCGACCAATGGCGGCTGCTGGCCAGCGCTACTCACGGATGTGTTAGAGGGATCCAAAAATAGAAGACCATCAGCAGAAACATCCGTCACAAAGCGCCCCCGCCCCAAACAATCACCGGGGAAACGGCACTGTGCGCGAGCTTCCATCGCGACTGCTAACGGTCTTTATCTGGTTAGGTTAGCTTAGGTTATGTGAGGGTGAGCGGGTTAGCGCAAGCGTTAGTGTATTGACAAGTTGATTAGAGGGCTCACGGGGACTTCACATTTGGATTCAATCTAGCCATCAACACAGGATTCAAACAAAGCCCGGTTTCCAAACAAAGATTTTCAGGGAGTGTGTCCCGCTAAACGCTACATGCTTCACTTCTTCTCGAAACCGTATGTTGATATAAACACAACGCCTATCACTTGTACTTACCTTTTTACGTCCCCAAATATGCGCATTAGCGACCATCCGCCTCCTCCGTTGCCCGAAAGATTTGCTGTACAAACTGCGCAGGCGCACAAGGTCTGTTTAATATCACGGCCCCAAGAACTGCCCCGTTCCCCCGAGTTAAAGAGACAGCCCAGACCACAGTTAAGACGAAGAATTACAGGTGAATAAATGTATAAACGAAAATAACTCCGTATAACTTAAGAAAAATAAATGCAATCATTAATCTAATTATGTAAGTTACTTCACGTGTTGACAAATAGGCCACCCAATAAAAATCAAAGGTTATCAATGAAAGGTGGGAGCTCTTGTTTTCTCCATCCTCCTCAAGGTTAAATAAAACGAAGCTAAAGTCGTATCTCACAGAACCCCCCCCCCCCCCCCCCCACAAAAAACACAACAAAAAAAAAAATTTATTTTTTTTTTTAAAAAAAAAAAAAAAAACAAAA
>VURO01035724.1:0-10007 GCA_015108175.1 Pelvicachromis taeniatus
GCGCACGGCTCGCCTTGCAGGAGGAGGGCAACGGAGCGACTGCTCCACCAGCCTCGGAAGAGCCCCGCAAAGTGGGCCGCGAACCGCCGCCCGACCGACCCAGCCCTTAGAGCCAATCCTTATCCCGAAATGGATCTGACTTGCCGACTTCCCTTAGCTGCCTTGTTCTAACATGCCAGAGGCTGTTCACCTTGGAGACCTGCTGCAGATATGGGTACAGGGCCAGCGAGAGCCAGCTTGCTAATCTAGTCTCTTTTTCACGCTAATTCGTACGGCACTACATATCACTCTTTTCGGTGTCTGATCACATGCCTTTCTGCCAGGCAAAATGGCGGAACAAACCAAAACAAATCCTCTTACGATGTCACAAAAATCATGAAAAAGCCTTAGAAAAGCCGCACCAGACAATAAGCCGCAGGGTTCAAAGCTTGTACAAAAAGTAGCAACTTATAGTCCGGAATTTACGGTACATTGTCATCTCAGGCCATCAAACTGTGCAGTTTTGTCAAAGATGCTGCTGTCTCACAGATATATCACAGCATATTTGGATCTTAAGACTGAGTTCTGGAGAGCCATGAAATTGTAGCTCATGTCCTGTTTGGAAGTTTTGCACATTGTTATGTTTTCTGTTTTTTTTTAGGATTTAAAAACATACTTGTTGAGATTTATGCACTAAAAAGTCTACGAAGAAATTGTGGTTTGGGTTAACATCTGAACTTTCACAGCATTAAGCTTGGATGCTGAAGTTCATTTCAATGTGATGTCAGTGAATCTGTTACTAGCAGTCATATGCAATGAGTTGGAATTGCCAGGAATTACTGAACTCAGTGCATCTGACACATGGCACTGTCACACAAAGGACAAAAGGATATCTTGTGTGTAACTGTGAGACACAACCAGCATTACCAGAACTACAACGTTTGATGCCCTGGGAACGAGAATGTGCTGGTTTATCCACCCTTTGAAATACAACATAGCAGAGAACAGTTGGCAGATTATTTTGTCAGTCTGAACAGCAGCCCTTTCAGCATTTTCTAGATTTCCCTCCACTCTTTACCTCTACTAAAGCTGTACAAATGAGGCAGTCTCACACCAGCAATCTCATTCACACAGCCTCTGCTGTCTCAATAAACAGGCCGATACCATAAAATCTGCAAGTGGTCTCTTGTTGCCAAACAAGTCCACACAAAGGACAGTTTATACAAAAGTGGTTTCACTGTGTTTTTCTAAGTCTTTTTTAAAGGAAAGGTGTCCATTTGATAAGTCATTATTACTGGCATTGAAGATCTGGGTCTGTTTCACTGCTGCATACAAAAGTACATGTGGCTGAGTGTGATACAGACGCAACAAAGAGAGCGTGTAGGCATGTGTTTTTGTTTACGTATGCCTGTGTGCACTTATTTGGCTCACTATGCTTGGTTGCATGCTCAAGTGTGTGTATATCTTTGTGTTTCAAAGTGACTGTGTGTGAAATGTTTCTTGCAGCCTCCCCGTGTGTACAACATGGAGCTGACAGCTGGCACAGCTGAGATCTTCAGGTTTTATTTCTGCATTCAGATCTCTATGGAAACAGTCAAAGTGAACAGCAGCAGCTGGTACAATTGCCAACAGATACCTGTCACTAAGGGTTATGGTGTCACCATGGATACCCTACTCCGTATAACCAATTTGTATAAACCTTTATTGCAT
Organism: Pelvicachromis taeniatus; assembly: GCA_015108175.1. Classification (NCBI taxonomy): domain Eukaryota; kingdom Metazoa; phylum Chordata; class Actinopteri; order Cichliformes; family Cichlidae; genus Pelvicachromis; species Pelvicachromis taeniatus. The sequence continues at coordinate 1,690 of VURO01035724.1, forward strand.
TGTGCACCCTTTTTACAGTGACTCAGTTTTCAGCAAACTTAATATTCATTCAACTTTGTTACTTCATTTTAATGTAAGAGTGGGTAAATGCATGAATATATCGGTTAAGGTCAGCTAACCGAGACCTTTTCTTATTTGCAAAACAAATTTTGTACTTGAGATTACTAGTTAGTAAAACATTAACTGATGAACTGCATTTTGCATAATATAAATGTGGAGATTAACAATTCCATGTCCCCATGCAAGGTAAGCTAGCTGCACATTATTAGTTTGTCGCCATGTTTGTGTATTATAACCCACATATTACAGGTTCTACACCCTAATCAATAGAATCTGTAGTATGTGGATTAAAACACACAAACATGGTGAAAAACTACTTGATTATTATGATGACACAGTTTTTATGAGTCTTAGTTCCTTCAATCGATAGCAAAAATGTTCAAGGTCACAAATCATACAATGAGAGTGCAGCACTAATCTCATAGTCAACTCTTTCTACCATATCATACACTCATTTTCAAGTTGATACAGCAGTTTTGATATTTTTTGCTGCATCATATCAATGTAATGGGTTTCCTTCATGTTTGGTTGTAATATATCTAGAATTTCTTGACTGTACAGGTCTTTCATGTCTTCATTTGAGGCAGATGTTGCGTGGGCAGACTGAGAAACTATTGATGAATGTTCTCTCACATGTTCTCTTTGGTCCTGGCACACAGTGAGGAGCCCACTGTGCTGAGATTGACTGAATGACGGCTGTCTGTCTGGTGGCATTTGTACATCTGGAGCCCTCGCATCTGATGCATTTATTTGATGTATGTTGTTTATACACCTTGCTTTAGCTGACTCTGTGACTGTGAGGCCATAAATTCTTGGAGCACTGAAGAAAAACATGTATTTTTTATTTATACAAAAGAAAAACATAAAACATAACTTTTAGTTTACCTCTTTGCAAGTGCAAAAGTTTCTTCTCTTATTTTTCTTTTTCTGGAGCTAAAAAAATATTAGTGGATCTATTAAAAGCCAGTTACTATCTGTCTGAGGATGCTGTATGTTCTCAGTGTGCCAAACCAGACAATGCTAAGCCAAATCAGCACTGTTAACATAGTCTGCTACTTTTATGAGCAGCTTGATTTTACAGCAATGGACCTGAAACCCTCATTATTACTGTGCCAGCAGCATCGAGCAATGAATTGAATTATGACTCATATTCACTCATGCCAGTGGTTGACCTGTCAAGTAGTTCTCCTCACCTACAGAGTCGCAGGCAGCCTTATGTCTGGGTTTCATGTGCAGAAATCAGAACATAGCTGACAGTGGCATCAGGAAGCTAATATTAGAGTTATCAACAGCGTAGACCCAAGCAGAAATGTATCACTTAAATATGAGCAATAGCAAGGTAACCTGGAATTGGGTTATCAGCATGTAGATTAATGCATGTGACGACACTAGACTTGACCCCTCCTCTACGACTGGGTGTAAATTACGGCCTCAACGACCGATATAATTTCTGCAAAAATCAGGAGTCTCATTAAAAATCATGACTGTCATTTGCTCCGTCGTCCTCTGCCTGGATATATTGTTTTAGTGGTCAGAAAGCATGTAATTCAAGCAATGACAGAAAGGTCATACATGGCTGAATTTCACCTTAGGTTGTTGAAGGTTAAAATCCCACAGAAGAACTTGTAGTAAGAAAGTAGCCTTCAGACAATTTTCTTATTGAATATGACCCAGAAAGTGTCTATTTTACACATTTTGTTGTATACAACTTTAATCATCTGATATGTCCCTGTGGTGTTAAGTGGTATACAGAGAAATTCCCAATCACATAGTTTAAGTCATATGCTTAAAAAGTTTTTTTTTTTTTTTTTGCTGTTATATCTGCGCTCATGTGTCTAATGTTAGCGCACACCCAGCCCATTCTTTTATCCTAGGGTGCATTTTGTCAAGCTGTCCTTGGCAGTGGTGTGTGACACACCAGTTTCTGGCACCATTTTAATTGGTGTAATTGAACCAAAACAACAATCTTTTTCCAATCAACTGGAACAATTTTGTATAGTTTTTAGTGTTTTGATCTAACCAAGCATGTTTTGTTTTGTCACACATAATCAAATACTTTAAGTGCTGAAACCTACCACTTCTGCAGCTTTCTCCTGAGGACTTTGTCTTGTTTCAGAGACATACAATCATCTCATGATGGCTCGTATTGCACCAATATCAAAATACACCTTGGCTTATGGAGGCAACATCTGACAGGATGGAATCACTGCCGGTCCAGAAGTCATGGCTTCTTTTAACTTTTCATATTAGTAATAACATCTGAGAATTGAAGACATAATTGCTAATAATAAATAAGACCATGAAGCCTGCACTTAAAAATGTGAACAAAACACTTCCTGCCCTCTGCTCTGGCCCTGTGTTTACAATATTAACTTGAATATATGGAATGCAAAGGCTAAGCGTGAGCTACAACCTTACAAATACAAATAACTCATTTGAGAATAGTATAGTAAGCATATTTGATATAGTTCAGAAAAGCCATCAGCTGTGTGCTATTGAATTTATTCATTATAAAAATGGTGTAAAAATGAAGATTTGGAGCTTTGAAGTTAATTTCTGTTGACAGCTCTTTCCTCCTTACATCCCCTCCTGATATGTGCCTCTATAGTAAAACATATAATTATCTTTGAACCTACATTACCATCAGAATGTATGTAGTGATTGAAGTGCATTTAAATGAACTCATGGTGTATATTTATGAGCACTGCGGCTACATAAAACATGTTCTTTCATTTTTTTCAAACACCGGGGCAGAGAAGATTCAGTCCACACATTAATTCAAATGTTTTTCATTGCCCTTGATATTTTTACTGTCATAGCAGTCAAATCCTATAAACTGCATGGAGAAATAAGCACAGAGCTTCTGTAGAAAGTTATGCTCACTGATGCGTTGATGTTATATGTCTCTGAATGGATCTTTATCTGCTTCAGTTGGATGCACACAAGGTGATCTAAGTGTGTTTTTTCATAGATGACTGAGACGGTTTGGCTATTCTGCCTGTGAAGACTCATTTTCTCTTGAAACACTCTTTCAGATGCACATGAGTTCACCTGTGTCCCGATTTTCTGCTGTTAAACATAGTCATATCTTTATAACGAGCTCTAATGATCTATGTATTTACACGGCTAATTTACTTCAAACGAAAAAGTCCTATGGAGCAGACAAATTGTGCAATAGAAAATATGGTGCAACGCAGAATTATCAATCATTTTAACAGGCAGGCTGGAGAAAACGGATTGTAATACGATAATGAAGTGACACTGGTTCCTTTAACATCAACATGCTAATTTGGTCTAGCTGATGCTAAAAAAAAACAGCATTTAATTTTAGGATTCAGAAGAATGGAATACACCACTTCAGATATACAGACAGAGTTTTGACATGGAAATGAGTGCAATGGGATTTGTGTTCAAAATTATACATCGGGGTATTTTTTGTTTGTTCGTTAGGTGTGACACAATGACAATACTACACGATGCCTCCTTTTTTGTGAAATTTTAAGAAGTTAAGGAAATACCCATAACAATTTTCCAAAACTACTAAATTCCAATAACTATTTTTTGTCATTCACTCAAGAAAAACAGAACTAAGTCACACAGGCCAAGAGATCAGTTAGCGACCACCTAGTCAGGAAAAATGTGTATTCTCAGACCAGTTGTGAGTGGTTGCTGGCAAATACTATAAAGTAGTTTGCTAGTCTCAGTCTGGTCAGTGATCCCATGGTAACCAGATGTATTCAATTACCAGTTATGATTGGTTGAGGGAAGTTGTTTGTTGTCACTTTGTACATTGTACAAAGTGACAACAAAAAAAGAGGTTTGCAAATAGCTAAACCTTGCTGCACTGTAAACCTCCTTGTTATCATTTTGGTTGCTAGTAGATCCCCCATAGTTTGTCTGCAAACACTTTCCAGCTACTCACTGTGGTTGTGAAACTGTCAAGAACACTGCAAACCAGTAATTGAGACTATATACTATACCTTCAAAGTAAAAGTTGTGCCCTTTGAAAAGGATTAGTTTCAACTGTAAAGCGCAACTCTTAGATTGAAGAGAAACAGTCTCCTTTTCCTGTTTGCATTCACACTTTTCCAAGTTATACTGCTGCCTGCTGGTTAGTAACTATTAGCAGACAAGGTAACATCTTCCATGCAAAGTTGGCGACTGACAATATGTTTGCATCCAATGCAATCATAAGGAGACATCTGGTGCAGCATTCTCTTAGCAACAGATTTCTACCTCAAGAAACTACTTGCCAACCAGTCAGGGAATGCATTATTTTCCCCAGAGGTTGCTGACCGGTCTCTAGGCAGTGTTATTGAGGAATTAGCTACACTGCAACCATTAATTATACATGGATTAAAAATGTTCAGTAGCTAAAGCAAAAATCACAAAAATGGAATGCATTGTAACATTTTACAATTTTCAACATGAAATCATCTCAGTCATTGTTGATCTTCGCCAGCAGTCTCTAAAATATGATGTACATGTTTAAAAAAAAAAAGAAAAAAAAGAGGTAATTGCACATGACAGCAAAAATATGTCTGTTGAGCCTGGCTGTATGCCACCATAACCTCATCTTGCTCCCTTTTACAGTGTTTGGAATCCCCAGGAGAATGTTTCTGCCCACCTCCAATCCCAGTAGCTCTACCATGCAGTGCAGGCAATTCAGGTTAAGCTCTTTGGAGAAAAAAAACACACATCCATCTGCCTGGACACAGATGGAGAGAGGAGACACATATTTTATCTGTATATGTCTGTGTATTTTATCTGTGTATCAAAAAGGACAAAAACCTGACAGAGTACAGCTAGCGGGGTAAATAAAAAAAACAACAACTTTGCAGGGGTTGTTTTGGGCAGGAAAGGTTTGCTGGATGATGTTACAAACATCAGGATGTGGCACACATTGCTGCAGGTACATGTTGTTTTTGAGACCCAGATTTTCTAACTGTGTACAAGACTACTCTGTATTCCTTTTTCTCTTCCACAAACTCTGATGTTTTGGCCCTCATGTTTCCTTTCTTTACCCGTTTTAATGTCTTAGATGCCAAAGATCAGCTTGCAGACTGACAGCAAAAATATCAAATCAGGAACAAAACATGAACTGACACTTCGCTGGCTCTGTCATGTGGCACCAGAGAGCGGGAGAGAGAAATCCCAGACAGATGGATGTTGATGGGCTGCAGACATCTTAGGAAGGAAAGACTGATGCAGTCAGTAAAAATTTGTGCGTAGGTGTGTTTGATGTAACCCCAGACAGTTGCACTACAGAGACAGACTTTTTGGTGAGAAATACAGGTGCAAGCTCAAGCATGCTTGAATACTTGCATTAGTATTCCCATGTACAGTGAGGGGGAATATTTTCACAAGGACTCAGTTTTCTACAAAGAAAAGCAACAGTCATTTTCAAGAGCTATGTTTTCAGACATGGGGATGGCAGTGGGAGTGAATGCATCTGCAGGTAAATTTTGCCTTTGATCAAGAAGTCAGCTGATGGTTAAAATGGAAATGCAAAGACAGAAAAGTTAAATTCTACTTTGGTCATTTTGCAGTGGGTGATGTGCTTCTCTTCTGAATGTGATGATTTGTTACTATTATGTGCTGCAGTGCAGTTTTGCTGACAAATATAACTTTAAATTGTGCATGTGATCGTGGCTGTACACCACCTCTTATTTCACATTTCTTGGTTGTTACTTGCAAGTAGTAGTAGCAGGACATGACTTCAAATCACACCTTTTCTTGAGTTTTTCCATCTTTTACTTGAGAGAAAATTGATAATTTGATTCCATGTTAAGACTGTCAGCAGCGAAATAACCAGACTCAAATTTCACGATCAGTGAAAAGAAAACTGTCAGTTATGTTTGCAGGGCTCTAGACAACATTTGGGAAGAAAATTGCTTCAACTGTGGTTTCAGAAAGAGCTGAGTACATTCTAATAAAAACATACACTCTCAACCACTGTGTTAAGTATATTTGTTCAGCTGCATGTTAACTTCAATATCTAATCAGTTACATGACAGCAACTCAGCACATTAAAGCATGCTGACTTTTTCGAGTTCAAACTGAACATCAAAATGGAAAAGAAAGGTGATTTAGGTGACGCTGAATGTGGCACTGGTGTTAGTCAGACCAACCTGTGTGGTTATTTCAAAAATGACCTACTTCACACAGCCATCGCTAGGCTTTGCAGAGAATGATCCTAAAAGGAGGAAATATCTTGTGAACAGGATATTTCTATAGCAATGACAGAGGTTAGAGGAACATGGTCTGGCTGTTTTGGGCTGATGTGAAGGCAATAATAATATCCATTCATTACAGCCAAGGTATTCAGAAGAGGATCTCTAAATGCACAACGCATCAAACCTTGAAGCAGATGGGATACAGCAGCAGAAGACTGCACCAGGTGCCACTCCAATAAGTCCTGATTCTTGTTGCGACATTTGGATGGTAGGGTCAGGATTTGGCGTAAACAACATGAAAGCATGGATCCATTCTGCCGTGTATCAACAGTTCAGGCTGCTGTTGGTGGTGTAATGGTGTGGGGAATATTTTATCAGCCCCTCTATGAAGCATTCCTTAAATGCCACAGCCAATGTGATTGTTGTTAACCATGTCCATCCCTGCTTCCAGTAGAATAACCCCACATGTCACAAACCCTCAGACTGGTTTCTTGAACATGATAATCCCATCCACAGTCACCAGATTTCAATCTAAGAGAGCATCTTTGGGGATGTAGTGGAGACTCACATCATGGGTGTACCACATGCAACCCAGTACTAACAAGGTGCACCTAATAAAATGCTCAGTGAATCTATCAATGCAATGCTAGTAGAGTCAGCAGTAGTTAGGCCAGAAGACTACACATCTGGGGATTATGACTATTTTGGTTTCCAAGTAAAAATGCCATGCCATTTTTAAATCGTAAAAATTCATTTTACGAAAGAAAGGCGTATGTGAACCTTAAGGAAAATACAGACGAAGAGGTTAAATGATATATTAAATTATTTGGGTTTTCTAAAATATGATTAATGTGAAATTTAGCACAACCAGCAAGGTAACTCTAAAATAGAAATGGACAAAATTCAACAATAATGCTGAGATTCACTGAAACAGTAGCTAGGAGAAAGCAGCAACTTGCACATCCGATTACAAGCTGGCACCTAAATGAATAAGTTCATGTAAACAAACAGAAAACAACAGGTAACTTTGCAAAATAGACTTGTGACTGAATGTCAATTTTTAGCAGCGTGTAAACATGAAAGAATGTTTGACTCCCATGTTTTGGATAAACATGCTGAACAAAATTTCAAGAATACCACCAGCACAAAACCTAGAATATGGAAAGAAGAAGGTATCCAGCTGTTGATTGCTGCAAAAATAACAAAAGCACAACAGATAGAAAGAGATGCTGATATAACACAGTCAGAGGAAAGGCATGTATAATGAACTGTTTGCAGAAGACAATGCAGACAAAAGCTCCATCTGTCCTTCTCCATTAGTGAATGGGGAAACACTCAGGTGAATGAAGCTGAATGAACATTCCTCATAAACACATTATAGGCCTGGTCTTGGGCAACATATAGAACCAAGCCATAACAGTGATATAAAGGCTGAAATGCATCCATAAATGCATGAAGCCAATCTTGTGTCAATGTCAGTGTTGGCAACTTTCTTTGCATCCTGATGTGCAATAGTTACGCAGCAGAAAAACGAAAGAAAATCTGAAGAGTGCATGAAGTAAACACATTTTTGACTCAATACCGAGACTGAAAAATACAAGCAAAATCAAAGCCTTAGCACTACTGATACCGTGTGAGGTGATTTACATGACATTAGCATGCATTTGTGTGCATAATAGAGGAGCACTTTACATATCCATACTCTAGGTGAATTGAGAATCTGTTGTAGTTTATAGTTTATAAATTTAGCCACATTTGCAACAAGGTATTTATTACCATAATTCATGCTTAGAGTTATATAAAGGAAGTATTTAAACTTCAGTATGTGTAACCAGCCATGAATTAAAGCACTGAGTTTAAGTGAATAGATATGTGTTTATATATCTTTTTGTAAAAATTAATTTATACATTTGGCAACATGGAAAGGAAAAACAGGCTTATCTTTACATTAAAAAAAAAAAGAGCACATGAAGGACACACCCAGGCTGGAGGGAAGAGCAGCCCGTCGCTCTGCAATGACTTTGCAGTACGTAAAGATCTTGACAATCAGAAAAATGTAAAAAGAAGCTTAAAGCTTCTGAC
>VURO01035724.1:10027-25347 GCA_015108175.1 Pelvicachromis taeniatus
CCTACTTAATATCCCGTCAGTTACACTTGACACTGCACCACATGAAGGACACACCCAGGCTGGAGGGAAGAGCAGCCCGTCGCTCTGCAATGACTTTGCAGTACGTAAAGATCTTGACAATCAGAAAAATGTAAAAAGAAGCTTAAAGCTTCTGACATACTACCTCAGTCAGACAATGTGAGGCATCCACAGAAAACAATGTGGGAAAACTGGGATTCTTACACTCATCATTTCCATGTATGCAGGAAAAATATTGTCGCTTATAAATCAAATATTTAATTGTATGTTTTAGGTGCTATGTCTTTCTTTAAGTTGGCCTAAAGCACACTGACAATGTGGATCTTGAGTTATAGTGAAATGTGGATCAATTGGAAGGCTGTGTGTAACATGATTACAAGTGCCTCAGGTGCTGTGGATATAAAAAGTCTATACACTCCTGTTAAAATACAAGGTTTTGTGACACAGTAAAAATCTAATATTTTCAACTACCTAAAGGCTATTTTTTTTTACTGGCTTCAAACTTCTGTTCACCATTTTTCCCTGACCAGTGGGTGTGGTTTCCACAATACTGCAAATTGGCCCCCGTCTCTAACAGTAATTATATTCATTTGCAATCCTTTCTACACATGAGGGCAGAGTCCTGGTTCCACCACATGATGCCTTTTTTTATCAGCATGTTCACTTTTGATCATGTTTAGGAAGAGCTGTTAAAAAACAACAACTTTTTGCAAATATTGTTAAATAACTGAAAATTATCACACAATTATCTGAAATCTGTATTAAACACACAGAAAATAAACAAACAAAAACAAGACAGTTATGTTGTCAGGCCAACAAGGCCGTGCTGTCCGAGTGGATACCTGTAATTGCGCCTCATGCTGCTGTAGGTTATCAGTTAAATTGGCAAAGCATGAAAAGGCAGTTACTCACCATCATCCACACCAGGTGAAACTTGGATATATAATTTATTGCGAGCTGAATTCTGTATTTATTGCAAAGTAGCAGGGCCCAGTATTTCCTAAGCTTGTCTCACTTGAAAATAGCAACAGCATATATTTTCCTTAATATTCTTGGCAGAGGAGCACTAGCTGATATCTCACAACTGCTTGTTACTCTCTAAGATTTGGGGAACCCTTTCAAATTAATGTTCTGACTGTTATTCAAGCCAGTTTCAATAACTGGGGATTGGATCCGCCAAGCCCTCCACCTTTGAGTGTCACCTGAAAAGTTTAGGTATCTCAGTATTTTTCACAAGTAGTGAAGGGTGAACTGGGAGATTGACAGATCATTTGTACTGGCGTTTTGTGGCGAAGCGAGAGCTGGACGTTGAAGTGAACCTGTTGGCTTACAAGTTAGTCTACATTTCTACCCTCACCTAGAGTCACTAGCTCTGGGTATTGATTGTGTCAACAGCTGGGAGACCCCAACATGGGAGTGGACCCAAAAGCAGGTAAAAAAAGGCACAGGTGAGGAACCAGGACTCTGCCCTCATGTGCAAACACAGGAGAACACGGAGCCTCAGTTGAAAAACATCAGACACTCACTCGGATCGTCACAGTTTGCAGATGCAAGCGGCCAAAATTAGCTTCCCCGAAAAGTGGCAGGGCTCAGCCTTAGAGATACGTGGAGGAGCATGGTCATTTGATGGGGGCTTAAAGTAGAGGCACAAGACCTTCATCTGGCCAGGATGCCTCCTGGGTACCTCATAGGTGAGATGTTCCACTGAGAACAGACCCCAGGCCAGACCCAGGACACTCTAGAGAGATTACTTACTTACTCTGTGACAAAGGATGGCTGGATGGAATATTACTCGAGCAGCTGTTTTATGAACTAATCTGTAATATTCTGTTTCTAGCTCTTAAAAAAGAGAATAATAAAACAAGCACATGAAAACTAAAGCATTTATAAATCAGAATAATAGCTCAAACGCGTGAGGCAGATGTGGCTGATTTGCATTAAAGCCCAGACAGTTCTAATACGATGAGTCATCTGAAGCTTCTGTGTGGCCATATTAATATATTTGAGACCTAGGAGCTCTTTAGCATTTCAAGATTGAAATATTTTATTGATATGCAGAGCCTGTTTTTTTCTTTCTTTTAAAAAAAGAAAATCAAATTTGTTCTTTTGTAGTTCATTATATCCTCTTCTGGCTGTCTTGTTTTAAGAAGCTGCTTTGGGATATTACTAGTAGGAAAAAACTATTCTGTCTGATGACTTTTACTTCAGATGTATGATGATCAGACTTGTATTAAAGTGAACTTAAGTGACATCTCTTGCAACAGGGAGAAAAGGTCATCTTTAAAAGCTTTTCTTGTTATATGTGTTACTTTAACATGTGTATTATACCACTGCAGAAATGATCAATGCAATATATCAAAACAGGGCTTTTGGTTTCTTTTTACGCAAAACACCACTGTGGTGTCTTATCTAAGGGACTTCTTATCGTCATCTTTAAAGCTCAGTGCTCTGACCTTTGACTCAGCAAACAACAAAGACTCTCCCCACCTCACAGCTCCAACAGGCCTTTGAAGAAAAAAAAATAGTAAGAAGAGAAAAACAAGCTTCTCTCCTGTGTGTCACTAAAATCATGACGCTTAAGAAATCTGCCCTCTCTCATATGAGCAATAATGCTCCCATGTGTTTTGCTCTTTGGAATTAAAGTTCCTCATTTTTGGTTGTGCTTCCTGATTGACTGTAAATAAAAAAGCTTCCAGCATTAAATAACTGATATTGAGAGATAAACTGTAATCCTGTTATTTTGAGACATTCTGAAAAAGTTGTTCTTTGTTGTTTTTTGATTAGCTTGCTTTAGCCTGCGGCTTTGCTTGTCTGGACTGTATGAAGGTCACGAGCCTGCCACCTGCCTTTTACCACACCAACAGTCCCGCCAATCAAAAACTCATTTGCCTTTGGCTCTGACATACATGTTGATGTGGGATAAATACTGTAGTATTACCTTAGTATGCACTGTAGCCTGTCTCAGTCTGTGTGCCATGTACATTCACCACCATTGAGCCTAATTTTAATCAAGGTCAGTGTGCTGTCTAATTAAAGAAGGGCTTTCTAATTAATTGCATTATGAACAGCTGAAAGGAGAGAGCCCTCAAGACAGAGAGGTGTTGCTTCATGTTCTCATCTGTTGGGGTGACACTAATTGGTCTGGATTTGCAACCTGGCAGAGATGTACAAGGGCTCTAAATGAACTAATATCAGTTATTTCAGGGGACTGGCAGCTTAGTGAAGGCGCTTTCAGTAAAACCATCTAGAGAGTTTCGTATTCACCTGTCAAAGACAACCATCAGTAATTTTATCAAAGTATTATTAGTGTGTGTTTTTTTTTTTTTTTAATCTTAAGTCCATAAAGAGGTGGTAAATATGGATAGAAAACATACATACCCATCTTCCCTTCAGTCTGGTGAGTAAATGCAATGTTTTTCTCATCAGATTTTAAATATCATCCTTTTAAATCTTGAACAATATCTTTTTTGTGTGTGTGGTACCCCACTAATCTATATTTTAGATTAGAGACAGCCTCCTTTCATTCATATTTTGATAATACAACCAAGGTTGCTTTGAAATCATTAAAACCATCTTTTCATTCTACCCCTACTTTCTATCTGTAGTTTTTTTTAAATGTCATTAAATGTCCTCTGCTTCCCACGTTCCAGCATTTCTCTCTGAAATATGAATTTAGTGGAAGCGATTTGCACCTATGGCAGCAAATGCAGTGTAAATAACTAAGAGAAGGTGCGGCAGGCACATTTATGAACGTGCCCTTTGTGACAACCGCCTCAATCACAGAGTTACAGTACAACGTGACTCACCACAATTTGTGCATAAGGGTAAACAGATGTGTTTGCCATGGCTTCACATTTTATTTTCACTTTGCAAAAACAGTTTCTTGTTATTTATTAAGCATTTAAAAACAGTTTGCCATCGCACCATCCACACTGTGACTTTTCTCAAACAGACAAGCTAGAAATGCAGTGACTCTGTTTTGTACTTGGTGGTTTCAGTGAAAAGGTGCGTGTGTGTGTGTCTGTGTGTGTGCATGTGTGGTCTGCTCAGATTAAAGCCTGTCAGAAAGCCTTAAGATCAAAGCCTTTGTGGACCACAAATCTGATCTGTCACTGGAAAAGCCACACAATTTTGTCTCTTCCATCTTAGAGATAGAGAGAAAAGTCACTCAGCCATTATTTTTCACTCGGTGGGTTTTCAAGTTATGAAATGTGCCATTAAGGCTGTATAAGAGCATCATTGTCCTGTTGTTACTTGTTGTTACCTTTACTTTTAATCACAGTGTTGCACAACCAACTGCAACAAATACTATGATTGCTCATATTTTTATTCAAATCAGTGTTGTCATGTGTAATTCTTGAAAAAAACCTAAAAATGTCAAGTCTGTAAAATAAATCATCAGAGAAACTGACTTCATGTTGTAAAGCAGACGCACTGATTTCACATAATTTAACTGGCTAAGCAACAAAACGTCAGCATCATTACTACAAACATGTTAGCAGGCTAAGCACTGTCGAACATGTAGCACAGTTCATGATCCAGGGCTTCTCTCAATGCGTATGCTTACAACTACTTTGATGCTGGAAGGCGACAATTAGCCTTAGTTCTAGTTGTTTTTCAGCATCCTGTTATCCTGCACCAGCCCCTAGTAGTACTTCTATGTAGCTAACAGTTTACCGAAACACCTTTTTATTTGAAATGCTGCCCCACTTTGTCCATTTTCAGCTTGTCAATACACAGTAGCTTCATGGTGTGACAGTGATGGCTGTAGATGGACTTGTTTACTGGAAGAAGAAAAAAAAGGCTCCCTGGAGGAAACAACACTTTATTCTAATAACTCCAGTTTCATGGAAATTCTCTAAGCCCTGTGCTGCTACAGGAGCTAGATGTTGTTCCACAGGATATACTACATGTGTAGAAAGTTCATGCTCTATACAACAGCAACTGGGAGGCTAATAATAACCATGTCAGAACAGTACTGAGCATTATTCCATCAGACTAATGAGTAGGCCCAGTAATGGCAGATCAATGATTACAGATGATTAGTCTTTCCGGGGATGGCCATGACTTCAGTCCCTGTAAGTTGTTGCTGCTTGCTAACTTGAAGTCTCTCCCAAAAGGACGGACAGCTAAATAATGAAGGTCTACAATACAACAGCTGGAGCTGTGGATTTACTGGCTTAGAGGGTCTGATTCAGCATGCCTTGGGGTCGTCCAGCCTCAGTCAGAATGTCCTCCGGCTCTCTGAGGACGGCTGATGGAGCACCAACTCATTAACAGCACTGCAGATTTAGTCTTGTTAAGGGACCCTAATGGATAGATTTATCTCATTAGATTTGGCACTTCATTGGATACACATACTGTTAGGCAAAAGGCATGTGCACCAGCAGAAACACATTTGCACACATCTACATACACACGCGCCTGCACACACTGTGTAATTGTATTTTTCACCAAGTCCTTCACCAAGGTAGTGTAATGACAGAGCCCAGTATAATCAGAGATTATGCACTGCTCAAAAAATATTAAGGGAACACTCGATCATCACGGAATAACACAAAGTCAGTTAAACTTAAGGGATATCAATATGTCAAGTTAAGAATCGTAAACCTTTGTGAATCAATTTCAGCCTTCTTTGACGCAAATGAAAGTGACAACAGGAGCTTATTAGAACCAACAACAAGAAGAGAACGGTTTAGCAGGTGATAGTCAAAGACCACTGCTCTCTCCATATCTGTCCACTAAAGGACCTCATGGCATGCTCATGAAGTCTGATTCTAAAATGCACAAATAGGCAACCGGAGGTAATTTTGCAGGGCTCTGACAGTGTTCCTCCTTTAACAAAGAAGCAGATACAGCTTCTGCAGCTGGGTTGATGCCCTTCAATAGCCCTCTCCAGCTTCCTTTGTGTAACAGACCATATCCTGGTCTGGTGTCTTCTCCACGCTCCTAAGACTGTGTTAGGAGACACAGCAAACAGTCTTGTGACAATATGTATAGCTGTGTTATTTCTGAAGAGCTGGACTACCCGTTTAACTTGAATTGGGTGCAGGTACCTTTTAACGCTACCAGCAGTGACAAGGACACTGGGGAAAAAAAGCAAACCCAGAGAATAATCAGCCAGTAGGCATGAGGTGAGAGTAATGGTTTGTGAATTTTAAAAATACAAAATGCTTCACACAGTAAATACATTGAAAATATGTTTACAGTTTTAGATTTCAGTTTGCGGACACTTGCTTTTTTGCATGGTGTGTCCGGGAAAGAGGGGAAATGGGTTTGTACCGACCGCAAACATACAAGACAGATATTTTTCATGATGACACAAGAGGAAAAGCGAGGAGATCAGCAAACTCCCACATAGACAACAGGGATATGTAACGAATTACATCTCAGTGTCTAGCTGTTGCTGAGATATTTCAGTTTGAATCAAAATGAGGGCCTAACTGACCAACACTGCCGTTCCTATTAGCATTGTCTAAAAATAAACCAGTACAATACATCATGAGACATCAGATGTATCTGTTAATTAAATTCTTGCCTCAGTGCATGTATCACTGCCTACCTTCATTTTAAACAATTCAAGCATTAAAGACAAAGGGAGGCACCAGTGTTCAACTCAGTGTAGGTTTGTATTCCAACAATACTGTCAGTTATTGTAGTTGCCAGGGATACATATAAATATAGGTTTTAATACTGGAAAGTAATTAATTAAAATACTGTGAACACGTAGCTTTTCCTTATTCATTCTTGCACTTCTCTTCACTATCATCGCTTTTCAAACAATGCAAAACAAAGGCTGCCTCGGGGCCTGGTACAAACTGCTTGAATTGTTCTTTTTCCATTGGTATCAGCATTTCACAGCCATGCAGGATGGCCGTCTCTGCACTGCTGTTGTGGCTGAATAAAAGCAAGCAAAGAGAATGAGCAGCTAGCGTGTTGTGTGTGTTTAAAAAAAAAAAACTGTGTGTGTAGATGTGTGCCAATGCGATTCTGCTGGTGCAAATTCACTGGATCAATAACAAATACAGCGTGTTCTTGTTCAGTATAAAAAAATTTGCATGTGCCTCTTTTTGCAAACTCTTTAGGACTAGTCTTTTAATTTGAAAACGCTGACAGGAACCTGACATGATCTGTTTCTCCCGATTTCTTTTTCCATGGGCATTCAATCAACAGACATGACAGATTAAAGGCAATGAAAATTAGATTACTTCAGTATGCAATTAATGTGCATCCATCCATCCCAGCTACCATAGGGCAAGAGGCAGGGTAGATCCTGGACAGGCCACCAGTCTGACGCAGGGCTAACACAAGCAGACAGCAAACCACTGGCACTCATATTCACACCTATGGGTAATTTAGATTCACTAATTAACCTAACCACACACAAACACCAGGAGAACATGCAACCTCCACACAGAAAGGCCCCAGCCAGGTGTCTGTTAGCTTGCACAACGAGTCCCTGTATATGAGATGGTTTGTATATTTTAGCTACAGGAAATAACAAACTATCCCCTTTAACCATGATAACATAAACCTTCATTTGCAATTAACATTCAACCACTGCACTATAGTATATTCCACTACATTTATTGTTACTACCTACTTTATGTATTATTGTAGGGCCTACCTTACAATGTAAAGCGCCTTGAGGCGACTGATGTTGTGATTTGGCGCTATATAAATAAAATTGAATTGAATTGAATTGGTTAGAATTTATAGTAACATACACATAAACACATAATGTAATGTTATAGACTAAAGCACAAGGTCAGTTAATTTTGAAAGCACTTTTGAATACTTCCAAAATATTTTTTCAACATGTTTATGATATTGCATCTTAAATAAAATATCTAAGTATTGTGTCTGGCAGAAAAAGCTGTTTTCAATCCAAGCCTTTTAATCATGCAACACGTGCATATTTTGGAAGTACCATGCTGTCATTTGGAGCACAGCACAGCTGTGTATGTGACGCTATTAAAATCTTACGCCTGTGTTTGTGAAGGGCAGAATTAACAATATTTGAATTTTTCAAATCACTCCAGGGGAGAAACTTGATGCTACTTTAAAAGTAGTGGCTACAAAATGACTAAGTGTATGATGTGGGAATGTAAAACTGTCAAGAGAGTCTAATTTGTGTTTTCGTTCTGCAAAGTGACAGATGCACTTTAATTGCATATTGTAGTAATTCAATTTTTGTTGCCTTTAATATCTGTCAGCAGGATTTAGTTTATATGACTGTTTGTTGAGTGAATGCCCAAAGAAAATGAAATCAAGAGAAACAGATCATAGTGTGCATGCTTTTCACACAAAGTATCATATGCAGTACATATAATATCTAATCATTAAAGGAACGACAAGATGTTAGAAAAAAGGCAGAAAAAATTAGTTTTTTGTCAGAATTTAATGTGACGTGTTCAACAACTGTTCCAAAAAAAATAAATCAATCATCAATCCGTCTGTTGATCATTAAATATTTTACATAATGTTTTAGCATCAGTTATACAGGTCTGCAAAAGAAAAAAAAATCAGCTTCATGGGATATTTTTGGTAAATGTTTTTTAGGGTGCTGAATCCAAAACTTATCTCCATTTCCCTCCATCATGTTTAGTTTGTTTGTGTTTACATAAAAAAAAAACACAACAGTGATGAAAAAAAATCAATATGTTATTAAATTTGTATCAAGTTGGTGAATCAAGAAATGAGTAGCCATAAAGTTGAAATACAACATTCATATTAACAAGCAATCAAACAGTCCATCTAGTGGGTGAATTTGATTAACCACTGACATACCATTGACTTGGTATGTCTCCTACAGTAAATATCTTTAGTGGCCAGATTATAGATTATAATATATATTGTATCATGAGATACACATTCATAAAATATGATTACAATATGTATGCTATTTTTAAATCTTGACCCCAAGTTTAGATGTAGTTGGAGGCGGGGGGGTGTCAGGGAGTCATTCATATATAAAACAAATGCCTTAAACAATTCTGAATGCAGCACTTTACAATACCCCTTACTGCTACAGCCACTTTGGCTCATAAAGACCATCTATTCAACCCTGCAACGTGTATTGCTTTAGAGCGTCACTATCGCAAAGAGGGAAGGATAGTGAATATGTTAGGGACTGCATAGACATGACGTTGTCTGACTTCCAGGTGACACATTATGACACACAGAGCTGACACTGATGGAGGGAACAGTTCTAGTGTTGGAATCACTCGCCTAGTCCAACTCGCCGTATCAACCCCTTCAAACCTCAGCTGCTGTTTCTGACAGGAGTGATGATCAGCGGGGCTAAGTTCTTACCCCCATTTGTAGCAGACGGACTGAAGAATGGAAAGATCTTCTCTGTGAAGTTACATCCAGTAAAGGAGAAGATGCAAGCCCTCGTGTCCACATGATAAAAGGAAACTTGACCCTCCTCATAATCAACAAACACCCCGATCTTTTCAGGTACCTCTGTCACATGAAGATT
The DNA here is from genome assembly GCA_015108175.1 of Pelvicachromis taeniatus. Classification (NCBI taxonomy): domain Eukaryota; kingdom Metazoa; phylum Chordata; class Actinopteri; order Cichliformes; family Cichlidae; genus Pelvicachromis; species Pelvicachromis taeniatus. The sequence continues at coordinate 19,530 of VURO01035724.1, forward strand.
TACAGGAGACTCTGTATTAGCTGTGAACTCATTACCCTTTCTCAGCCAAATAGTCCAGTATCCATTCTTTGGACTCAGCCTTATATCCCCCTTCCTGTTGATGGATTGCTTTGCAACTCCCAAGTCCCACTGTGTTTTGTCTTTTACCTGAACCTCATAGTAAAATCTTCCTGAAGTGAAACTTTCCCTTGCCAAGACATTGTAAAAATAATCAAACCGCTCTTTTTTGTTTGGGACACGCCTTTTTTGGGTTCCACATGCGACTTCCTTCCCATCTTCAGAAATATAGAGATAGGAGTTTGCTGTGTCAGGGTCCAGTGTCAGTTCCACAGCGTGCCGCCTCACTTCTTTAAAGTTGGGATCACAGATCATTCTTATTTCTCTTGTGACTGTTGTCTCCAGCGAGGCCATAGCTTCCTGCATTTGAAACTGGTCACAGCCAAGAGTCACATCAGACCAGTCCTTTACTTGAGGTGGAATGATGGTAAGTGTAAGGTAACTTTCGAGGAATCTGAAGGGGTCGTCTGTGACTGAAACGTTGTCAAGCTGCTGGCTTTTCTGGGTTACTTGCATAATTTCACCCTTCAGTTCATTAATTAAGCCGTCAGCCTCTGCTTGCTTTTTTTTCTGCTTTGTCTCAATTACATGAGCTAGCTCAGCTTGGCCTCTTTTAATGTACTCCACCATAGCAGTCATGACATGTTCGCTGCATGACAATGCCTTCTCTGCGTTATTTCTGTTAGCCTCCAGTGACCGTTCAATTTCATGAATTTTCTGCCGACGTGCATGGATCATCTTATCGGCCTTTATTTTTTCTAATTCCAGCTGGACTTTCCTCATTAGAGCCTCCTTCTCTAGAGTCACTATCTCATGCCGTTTATGGTCCCTGTCTTTGCAGGAATCACAGAGAAACATCTTATCCACCCTGCAAAACAAATCTAAAGGTTTGCCGTGATCTTTGCAGATCCTGCTCTCCAGGTTTTCAACTGGGTGAATAAGCGTGTGTTTTTTTAAGGCCAGAATTCTCTGATGAGGCTCGAGATGTATTTCACAATAGGACATCAAACACACTAAGCAGGATTGCAGTGCTGGGAGCCTCGCTCTGGTGCAAAGATTGCAGAGCACATTTCCACTTCCTGATTCTTCTGTGATATTAGTAGACTTTTCTTGAACTGATTTCTTGAACTTTGTTGCCATTTCAGCTATGAACGTGTTAACCCGAAGCATTGGTCTGGTGTTAAACTCCTCTTTGCACAACGGACATGATATTAATGGATCTGCGGTGTCCCAGTAGTTTTTGATACAATCAAAGCAGAAATTGTGCCCACAGGGAGTTGACACCGGTTTAGTGAACACACTCAGACAGATGGAACAACAAAAGTTCTCCTCAGTTATTAGACTTGTAGCAGAAGCCATGTCTAGAAGGACAGATAATGAAAAAGTCAGTAGAGTTTCAATATTGTTTGTATTTGAAATGACCAAGACATTGTTTGGCTTTCAAATGTTTTCTTAACTATCTGACTACCTACCTAACCAATAAAATAGAAACTTGGAAACTTAAAAAAAATGCAACATTACCTGTTGTATTAAGACTTTGCTCGACTTTCAGCAGCATAAAAGACAGTTAAAACTATGCAACGTTTTTCTTCCTTTTAGTTTCTCTTTCACCTTTGACGTCAGAGTCCACTCCCATTTCCTCATCTTCCTGCGACAGGTTAACCCATTGTAGACTGTACAACAAACAGAAAGGGCATTTTTCTCCCACCCCTGTTAAATATTTCAATAGAAATATCAACTATATCCCAAATCTTGAGTTTTTCACACACACTGATTTATGTCTGGTGTTCATTATTCACCCTATGATTTACTTGTTATTTCATGTACAACATTATGCCCCAGTCACATTAACATTTTAGGACACACCAGGCCAAAATTAAGTTAAATTAAGTTTGCATGCATACATGTATGTATATGTGTTAATACAAAACAATGCTTTTAAACATAATAGACAGTTTCTTAAGGGATCTGTCATATCTAAAAGTGCATCTTGCTGGAATGTAGGTATAAGCAGCAATCCCTTGTACTTTGGCTTTTAGTGGTACAGCTAACCAGGCTTTATTCTGTTTGGCGTATTAGTTAGATATTTAGATAAGTGTGTACTTAGCTATGTGGGCGTATGATGTGGGTGTATGCTGTATGCGTCATCTCTCTCATATCTTGTTTCTGTGTTCACAGTTGTGTATTTGCAATAGTCTTTTCTGTGTAGATGTGAGCACATGGTGCAGCTTCAGCAGCTGATAATGAATTCACTGACTGACTAGCAGTGTGCAGTGTCATTTAAAGGGATTTAGACTGACTAAACAATCAGGAGAATTATGGACACCAGCAAAATGAAATGTGAGGTCAGAATTGAGAATTATACTGACACACACACACACACACATATATGTACTTATTATGATCTTCTTATCTGACTTAGAGCTGTCTTGAGTCTCGTCTTATTCAAGCCTCACCTCAATGGCCCGACTACCATAAAACATTTAAATGACATTTGGATCAGCCAGTGTTTCCCTTTGATCAGGGGCTGAGTGAAACTCTATTGTTTCTTTTCACTCCTTCTGTCTCTCATACCACTGAACTCCTGCCATCCCCACTGCCCCCAAAACCTCCACTTCCCACCCAACTCATGTGGCTCTAACATTGAATGCATTAATAACAGATTACAGGAGCTGAATGTTTAAAGACACAGACCACCCCATTAGAATTGAATGCCTCTTGCAAACTCCTTGCCTCTACAGCACATCCTAGAGTCCAAGACAAAAACTGTAACAGTGACTTAATGCTGGACTACAGCTTTGTTATAACAGAACATTACAATAAAAAACAAACTGGACAAAGAAGCTGGCAGTAAAAAAAATTTTTTTTTAAATACATGGCAGTATAGGAAGTTTTAGACACAAAACAGTGTTCACAAGTGCTCAATGTGCCCCCCTCCAGATCCACAGCATATGATAATAACTTTTGCAGCCACATTTTGTTGTTACCGCCTGAATGAATTCAAAAGTTTATTACACCAACAAGCCACATCTTGTATTCCACTGAGGGGGATTTTTAAATCTGATCCATGGCATCATGGCAAGCAGAGTGAGAAGCAGGCGCCCCATAATCTTTTCCTATTGTTGTTTACTTCAATAACAAATGGAGTAGTGAGCTGTACTCCGCGTGTAATTTTAACACTATTTTGAATTTGAAACCATAGATGGGGAAAGGTTTAAATAAAATTAAGGCTTTAAGATAACATTGTTCCCATACCCCGCCCCAAAAAGTCACCATAAACCCACTTCATATAAAGTCACACTCTTTTCAAAATCGACATACTATGATCACACGTGATCAGCTCAATTTTTTTTATTTTTTTTATCCTGGACTAGCAGAGTACCTTTTCTGAATCACAGTTCAAAATAAGGCTTATTTAGCTTTTACTGGGCCTTGGTGCAGGTTCTCTGTTCATCTTTGATGTGACTCGAGCCATTTTAGCGCCTCACCGTTTCAGGCCGCTCTCTTCTCATTGGCTGTCTGTCACAACAACAGTTTTGCAGTTCTAACATCTAGAGCTTGGTACCTCAGATGAAAACACTAGAGACATCCCTTGAAATGCAGCACGTAGAGTAGTGTGCAAACTGAGCTCACAGGGATTAGTTATACATGCATTGACCACTAGGCTACAAACAAAATGAGAAAATGCCATTCTAACCACATATGTTACAGAAAAAGGGAACAGAACAATAGGTAATTTAACAGATTACAAAAAATACAAATAAAAACTTGCCATTTTGTCTATAGGCTTTATGTACAGCAGCAATGCTCTAGAGAGGGAAGAAAGAAGACACTCTATTAATGCCATCATTCTAGTTTGTTTACTGCTTGGTCAGACCTGAGGGTTGTATTATTTTCAACCCCCAGACACAACACTACTGGAGGGAAGATAAATAATTAGTCATGAGATGAGTTTCTCCCTTCATCCATCAGCCTGGGGAACATGGCAGCCCTAGGAGAACTGAAGCCAAATGAGAGTCCTCTCCCTGCAGTGTTTTTGTTCCCCAGACACTGTAGCTTTAGATTTACTCTAAGATAGCGTGCCTTTGAAACACTCAAAAGTTTGCAAGGATGACTCCATCTTTGTCAAGGTGTTCACAGATTAAAAGCAGTGCTTTAATCTGAAAGAGGGAGACGAAATGCAACTTGAGCTTGCGTCAGACTGTGTGGAACAGTAGAAACAGTAAAACTGAGTTGAAAATTTACATATATATATCTTTTTTGAAGCAATTCCCGCCATTGAAATCTCCAACACTAATGCATTTACTCTTAAACTAACATCCTACACAGAACGTTTCTCATCTTCTTTTCTGAGTAATTTGACAGCGAGGAGGGTTTTCTAGCCTCTCATATAGGAAGCAATGGAGAAATGTGGGACACAAGCTGTTAAGTTCTATTAAAGCTCATTAAATGGCACTCTAAAACCAACACTGAGGTCCCACCTGAGTGACACCACAGGAAATCCTGCTGGTAGGGGAATACATTGCCTGTAGAATATTTTTAATATGTCAGAGTGTGAGAAGTGTCTTTGAGAGGCGAACATTTTTTGAATTGTATCTGCTCTACTCTCCTGCAATGAAATCTGACCAGATGGTTTTCTCAAACCATAAGTGGTGCATGGAGATTTAAAGCGTCAAAAAGCATTTTCCAAATGTAAAGACTGACAAGCTATTTTATCTACGCTCTTGTTCATTAAACGGGTGGTGAGTGTTGGAGTTACACAACTATCTAAGATAGCCTCTAAACAACAGAGGAGTTATGTTCCCTGATAGGCTCCTTTAGCTGTTGAATAATTCATTCGTGCCATTTGCCAGACTCGGGATCCGTGACTGAAATTAGATAAGGACTGAATGATTGAAGATTTAATGAGATAAATATTTCTGATGTTACAGTGGTCAAACAGTTCTGGTAGTTTGCCGTTTGTGTAGGTGCAGCTGAGTACCAAAGAAACAAAAAAATTAAACTAATTTCCCCCCCATTAGTTTAGTTTCTGTTGAGCATTTTATATAAAATGTTAAAACTGTAAAATATATGATTTTATGTTACAGCACTAACATAAAAATTGTCCTTGTAGGAGGGTAGGAGGTAGCCCTGGAATTTTTATGAGCATAAATTTTGTTTGTGGAAACTATCAAATCATAAACTTATTGACAGAGGATCGCACACACACATATTGAACAGATGAAGAAATGAAAATGTTCAAACAACAGTCGCCTCAAGGTGCTTTACAGTGTAAGGTAAACCCTACAACTAGAAAATGTGCATTTCGGAGAACAAAATGCTGGGTGGATGCTGTGCCGAACCTTCAACTGTATGTCGATAATAGCTGGAAATACCTGGCACTCATACATGTACATTATTTCGGCAGCAAGCAGGGAACCAGTGTGTTGTTATAGTCAATAAAACAAGACAGGCAAAATGTATTTAAGGACTATATTTATTTGAAATGTCAAAATACGCAGACAATCCAGCCAGGTTCAGCTCGACACATAAGCGTAATTAAAATGGGGTTTATGAATCTGTAAAATACGGTGTCTAACGTTAAATACCCGTTAGTCAACGATGTTCGATCTTCGTTAATGTTGTTTAAAGAACAACATTACGTCAAACACAACGGTTTTGTAATGACATTTATCCGTACACATGCAAAACATGAATGAACAGTACTCATCTGTAACATGTAAGTTGTCTTTTAAAATCCTGTCCGCAGATAAAGTGTTGA
>VURO01035725.1:0-10967 GCA_015108175.1 Pelvicachromis taeniatus
ACTTTGAGAGCTCTCAATTTACCGGTCGATCTTCATCCCTACCCTCACCTATGGTCACGAGCTGTGGGTAGTGACCGAAAGAATGAGATCGCGGATACAAGCGGCAGAAATGGGCTTCCTCCGAAGGGTGGCTGGACTCTCCCTTAGAGATATGGTGAGAAGTTCGGCCATTCGGGAGGAGCTCAGAGTAGAGCCGCTGCTCCTCCACATAGAAAGGAGCCAGTTGAGGTGGTTCGGGCATCTGATAAGGATGCCTCCTGGGCGAGGTGTTCCGGGCATGTCCCACCGGGAGGAGACCCCGGGGCAGACCCAGGACACGCTGGAGAGATTATATCTCTCGGCTGGCCTGGGAACGCCTTGGTGATCCCCCGGATGAGCTGGAGGAGGTGGCTGGGGAGAGGGAGGTCTGGGCTTCTCTGCTTGGGCTGCTGCCCCCGCGACCCGGCCCTGGATAAGCGGAGGACGATGGATGGATGGAGTTTACTCCTTCGAGGATGCCAATGTTCACATTTTGTTCACAGAAGACAGATAGTTTGAAAGAGGAGTGAAAGAAGCCATCTATGTCCACTGTGAATGACCATCTTTGAACAGAGGCGGTGGCTTACGGCACCAACTGTCTGCCATCTATAATCCAGTTTTGAGATCCCCTTCCCAGACGCCTTAACGCCCACTTTTGCGAGATCTCGCAAAAGTTCATCTTCATTTTTTTCTCCAGCGTCCCTTGTTGAGCTCTATAGTAACTCAGCTCTAACTACGATGCCTCCAAAATTGCTTCAGTGCTTCTTCCTTAACATTTTTTCATGTCTTAAGATTTTAAGACTTCCAGATAACTTTGTTTTTTTTTTGGTATTACAAGTGATTGAACTGTATGTCTGTGTTTATTTATTTCAGGCCAAAGTGATACAGAGACGTGCACAAGAAGTAGCCAAAGCAGAGGTAGACAATATCTTCTCCCTCTCACCCCTTGCACATCAAATTTTAAAACCATGGACTCACTGTATTTGCCCATTATATTGCCGTTTTGCTGGTTTAATCATTGTGGTACAGGACTTACAAATTACCATTACAAAAAGCCTGTTTTTGCCACCTTCCTCCACCCTGAAAACAACCTAACTCTTAGTGTTTGCAGAACTTGTCTCTAGAGTGTCTGATCACCTTCCAACAGACTCAATTCCAGATGTGCTTTGTTTTGTTTTTTCCTCTTTCCAATTCTGACATGAAACCCACGCACAACAGCCACACAGTGTGTGTGCATGCCTGTACCATGGGAGCTGAGACGAGATTAGGCTACAATATGCCCAGACTTCTTTCTCTGCTTCCTTTTTCCCCTGTGTTCATGGAAGAGTTTAATTCTTTTACTTCTGCAAAAACAGCCCAGAATCCCTTTCACCAAAACTTCCTCCTTTTTCTATGTGTAGCAGTCATGTAAAAAATGAAACATGCATGATAATGTCATTCATGCTCAAACACTGTCAATTTTTTTTTTTTCAGTTTCGCTGCAGACGCTATCTTTTGTTGAAGTAATTATTATTAAAATGGTGTTTTGGATATGTAATTTTATTATTTACTATTTCTTTCATCTCAGAGTGAAGGTGCAAACAGGTCCGTGTTTGACCAGCTAGAGGTCTACCGTATTGGCCCTGTCTCAGCTGAAGATAGTAATGTAGGTTTTTGAAATTTTAATGCAGTCTTCACTTATTATTTGGAAAGAAAACAACAAACATGGAACCTAATGATGTCTTTCAGGATGTGGATCTTATGGAATGGTGGGAAACTGTGGAGCGTAAGTTGAAAATGAAATGTTTTATCAAACTTTCTGAAATCTATCTTTCCAACCTCCCTGTGCCTATTGGGCAACTTGAAGGATGTCACAGCAGAGAGGAATACAGCTCACATGGTTTTCACTGAACTATGCATTGCCAAGAAAACAGTCCTCCTAACCTAGAAAAATAAAAACAAGAGACCATCTGATAGAGCAAATTTGTCTTGAAACAGCCTCTGCCACCACCTTAGATCAATCCCTCTGGGCTCCTTTGATTGGCTTCATCACCTAGTGGGGGGGGGGGTCGTAGTTTTGTCCAGCCTTTGCTATTGTGGTTGATGTGGGGGTTGGTACGGGCTTAGGGCATCTGGGGATTCTCTAGAGACGTTTTCCCCGGAGGGCTCAACCTGGGGGCTGTGGTCATGTGACTCTGGGGGTTCCTGGGTGGTGTTTTCCTGGTGGCTGCGTGCAGCAGGGCTGGGGGAGGGTCTGTGCTGGCCGACGTGGGTTACTGGCCTGGTAGCCTGTCTGCCCATGCGCAGGCTGGGGGGCTTGGGGTTCTGGGGGAACTCCACCTCCGGGCTGGGGCTCTAGCTGAGTTTTGGGGGCTTGGGTCCTGGTCGGTGTGTCGCCGAGGTTGTGGGTGGGTGTGTGCATGGGTGCCAAGCCCTGGAGTGGGGGCCTCTGGAGCATCGGTGGAATTGGGAGCCTGTTCAACTAGCAGGGAGGTTGCTACATCCTTGCAGGAGGTCTTGGCTCTCCAGGAGCTCACTCTGCAGGTGGGGGAAAAATATAGTAGAGGTGGGGAATGATCAAGTGGATTTTTTTTTTCTTTCCCTCCCTTTCTTTCTCTCTTTCTCCTTTTTCTATCCCTCAGTCATTTCTGTCCTGTCTGTAATAACTTAAACTAAAATAAAGGTCAATCAAATGGACCAATATGGCAAAGCCGTAATGATACTTTTTACTTATATATACTTTCTGGCTGGTAAGATGCACAAAACTCTGATAAAATCTTTCTTTATTCATTTTTTCAGAATGGAAAGACCCACCTCAACATGAAGACATGACAGAAAAAGAAGAAGCCAAGTAAGTGATTGCTTTAATATGTATTTATGTTTCATTACGTGCTGTTTTTGGTCTTTGAGGGGTCTGTTCTCCTATACTTGTTTTTACTTTTCAATATATTACCTTGATTTAAATGCATCAATTTAGGGAGGCAGCACATTAAAATGTGTTTACAGTGTCTTTTAAGAAGATGGTAGCATTTTATGTTGATTTCATTATTAACCATTAAATCATGGCTGCTTATTCCTTGTCGCCTGCTGTCTTTGCCAGAATGTTTAGTCTGCTCTGATGGCTAAAATTTAAAGCTGAATATAACAATATTCCTTTGGTATCTTTCTTTGTTGCCATATTGTAATCATATTGTGATGTGAATAAAATGTAAAAAGTGAGCTGCTTAAATGTTGCTAGGCCCGCCACAAAATTTATGACATATGTGCATCATAAACATCCACCGTAGAGAACTGAAGAAGCCCTTACCCTGAAACAAAAACACTTAACTTTTCTCCTGCAGAAGGATAAACAATTCCAATGAAAACACTGGTGTGAATAATCTTTACAAAAAGGTTTGATGTTTAGTCATGCTTTGTGAAACAAAATTTTCTGCTTTCCTCAAAATCACTAGTTAAATATGAAGATTTGGGTTAATTAACACTTATTCTGTTGGTGTAAATGAGACAAAATGGCCTTTTGAGATAGAGGTACTTTGTATAATAGGACTCAAATTTCTTTTCTCAGGGCCTTTGCTCTGACGGCCAAGAAGCTGCAGAAGGGCATCAGAGTCTTCAACAAACTGTTCACGGAGCGGGCAGAGAGCCTTTGGCAGCACGTCATTGACCTCAATGGCATCGCCGATGGGCTCGACAAGTTCAGCAAGAACACAAAAATTGCTCAAATCACAGGCGGCTCCACCAGCGCCATTGGGGGCGTCACCGCTGTTACTGGCCTCGCCCTGGCTCCCTTCACCATGGGAACTTCCTTGATTGTGACTGCAGTGGGCCTGGGCATTGCCGCGGCAGGTGGCCTGACGTCAGCAGGTGCCGGCATCTCCAACCAGGTCAACAACACCATGGACCGCAAGAAGGTGGAGAAGATCGTGCAGGACTACCAGGAGAAGATGGAAGACATCAACAAGTGCCTGACATTCATCAAACAGGGTATTGAGAACCTGCGCAGGTTCGACCTGATCAGGATGAAGAATAGTGCATACAATCAGGACTTTCCTTCACTCACTAGCAGATTCTATGAAGATGGTGCCATGGCAGGAAAGGCGATCCTCATCAATGCCAATGAGATCATGCGTTTTGTCCAGTTTGCCCATGTAGCAGGTAGCACCGCAGCCAGAGCGGTGCAGATTGCTAGTATGGCAACTGGTGTTCTGACTGGACTCTTTGTAGTTATGGATATCTACTTTGTCTCGAAAGACTCCAAAGAACTCAAGAAAGGGGCAAAATCGGAGTTTGCTGCCAAAATCAGGGAGGTGACGCAGCAGCTGCACGATGGTCTGGTGGAGCTGAACTCGATACACCATGAGCTGCAGTTCAACTCGCCAGAAAATAATGCAGAGAAGGCCACCGAAGATCTGCACAGTGAGATAAAAAAGAAAGACAGCGAAGAAAAGAAAGAGAAGGATGGAAAAGTTTTGGACAGTGAAAAGAAAGCGTGACAGCTCAGATGAAGGTGAAATCGACCGCATTAAAAAAGCCATCAAAAAGGACCTTGAGAACTGAGAATATGTTTGACAGATAACTAGGAAGTACTAGTTATGTGCCCAGTTGGCGCTTTATCTCCTTGTTAAGGGTTAAAAGGACAGCTTAGTCTGATTCCCAAAACGCAAGCAAATGTTTTGTATTTTACTTCTAGCTGTGTCCCAATTCCTAGGCTGCATCCTTTGGAGGCTGCATTTAAAGGCTGATTACATCACAGCCAGGCAACGAAGGCTGTCCCAATTTGAATGCTGCTCCAAATGCAGCTGACAAATCTGTCTTTCATTTCCCCAAATTTGGAGGATTGGTCAGGTGTATCCTTCGTGGCCCAGCCTATCCCAGAATTCACAGCACAGCCTGGGCAATTTCAGTTTCCAACAATGGCGAGAATGTAGCTGTGTAAACTTCAAATATCTGCTCGATTTATGAAGACATCACGTATTTGCAAAAGTGCTCCGACGTTTTCGGAGATGTCTGTTACCCACCAGCTCGATAGCAGACCGGGTGGTCAAGGCTCAGTAGAGCCGGCAAGAACGGCGAACTCCCAGCACATCATTTTCAGACCCCGAAGGATGCAGCCTAGGGATTGGGACACAGCTTCTATAAGGTTGTTGGTGCAAGATTTTTAAAATACCATATTTTTTGGACTATAACTCTCAACATTGTTCAGTCATAACACATAAAATACAGAACAATACACTCACTTTTTCAGTTCATTCCTCTTCTACAAATCCATCCATTCTCAGCCGCTTATCCTTTTCAGGCTCGCGGGGGGCGCTGGAGCCTATCCCAGCTGTCTTGGGGCGAGAGGCAGGGTACACCCTGGACAGGTCACCAGACTGTCGCAGGGCTAACACACATAGACATACAACCAGTCGCACTCACAGTCACTCTCACATTCACACCTATGGGCAATTTAGAGTTTTCAATTAACCTATCCCTGCAAACTGCATGTTTTTTGGACTGTGGGAGGAAGCCGGAGTACCCGGGGAGAACCCACGCAGACACGGGGAGAACATGCAAACTCCACACAGAAAGACCCCGGCCTGATGGTGGAATTGAACTCAGGACCTTTTTGCTGTGAGGCAACAGTGCTAACCACCAGCACGGTGGTGCACCTTCTACAAATCCATCAAATTCTTAATTTTCAGTGTCTGAATTTAAATATTTGGGCGATTCGGCATCAAGCATGCCCGGATCCCTCTTGTCATTATCTGAGTCAGTCTCATTGTTGTGACTTAGCTGTTCAGTGATGATTCGGCCTTCATGAAAGCTCGGATGAGACTTGAGACTGATACCTTAGCCCAGGCATCCACGATCCATTGTCAGATAGTGGCGCAACTCGCCCGCTTGGTAAGCATGTCTCTTAACAGGTGCCATTTTTGGGTCCTTATACACACATCATAATATTATGTTGAAGCACTGCACGTATTACTCTGAGGCTCCTGACTACGGTAGCCATAATGCTCCAACAATCCATCAAGCGGTGCGGCTTTGTAGCTTACCAAAGCACCGAGGCATTTTCTGACTAGGTGTAGAGACATGTTTATCAAAGGGATCGGTGCCTTTATTATTCATGATGCCTTAGAAATTCTGTGTATCCTTAATTAGCCTGAGTTGGGATTTTTTTTTGGTTTTCAGGGCTGCACTGATGCCATGTAGGATTTTTTTTTTAAAGATGCGTTTGCCTTGATGATATTGGTATGTTTCAGATAACATCAAGAATGGCTTATTAGTTTTGTATATTTTAATGAAAAGAGCAAATAAAAAGAAGGTAACTGGATTGTGTTCTGCTGCAGTAGCTGTTTGGAAACCCTGGTTTGGATTTTAAGTTTATAGCTTATTTCAAACTAGTGAGTCATTCCATTAAAAACTGGCTGGCCCATTTACCCTTCAGGAATGACTTAGCTGCTGGCAGTGTTTTTAAAAAAAAAGTTAAACTTCTGTAGAGCTAGAAGCTACTGAGGGTGTACACAGAGACTTATGTGTAACGTGACTTCCAAAGCGAACTATTTTAGAGGGGGCGGGGATATGTCTGTTGTAAATTGTGTTAATTAGCTGTCTGCACTGGAAGCTCTCATGATGACAGCTCTGTGGTCTGTTTTTATAGCAGTTAAATACATTTTTTACATTTTCTGTACTGGGTGATCGTTTAGTGATGCCTTCCTTGTGCAATATTCTGTTCAATATATGTAATAAATATAAATGGGAAATTAAAGGTCAAACTGTTTCTGTTTGTGTGTTTTGTTAAGCCTTTACTTGACTGGACAACAACTTTATTTCTTTCTGCAAACAAGCCACTGTGCGGTTAGTGAGTTGGTATTTACTCGGGTAATAACACTTTGTTTTCTGTGACTGAGCTGAACAGGTGAATTGTGTTTGCTGCACATGTCTTTGCATTTAAAGACCAATAAGTTGCATTTTTAAAGTTCGATTTTCATAATGTTGCTGTGGAGGATGATGGGCCGGCAGTATGGCTCAACAATGACAATGATTATTCTGATACTTTAAAATGAAATGTTAATTAATGTTTATGCTTTTTGGTATAAATCACAGGTTTTGTAATGGCCACAACACGCACGCACGTACACACACACACACACACACACAGCAGATAAATCAACTAAATGGATGAAGTACTCAGGTCATGTGTCAAGTCTTTACTGGATTTTTTAAAACTAATTGTTGACTTTTAATGGCTTCAAAAACCTATTATTGTAGGGCTGTTGTAACTCTAAAAAGTTACCTTTAATTAAATAATGTAACAGGACACAGGCTGCACCCAGTGAATTTCTACTGTTTATTGTTATTATTGTCTTTCTTAATGTGTCAGTGTTTGTTTTTCCACCACCAACGATTTTTATTTTTTAATTTGGGAGCATTTTGCATCTCTTTTAGGATTTAAAATAGTTAATTGACGTCAAATGACGTCATATGAAACTGACGATTAGTCCAAGGCTTGAGGTAGGTCAAGCCTTGGGCATGTTCAACCCTCAAATTGAACATGCCCCCTTTCCAGGTGAGTTCACTCTTTCTTTCTTTCTGAAACCAGACAAAGAAATGTTATCATATACATCAGGGAAAACCAGGTGAGATACAGGAACAGTTACTTACATTTAGTAGATATTTACTAACGGCAACAACACTCCAAAATTGAATAACGCTTATGTGAGGACTTGAGGTACAGAAGCTGCTTAGGGCGTGTTTTGGTTTGGCCATCCATTTTCTTTTGCTTATCCTTGTCAGGGTTGGGAGGGATGGAGCCTATCTCAGAGGCAGAGCTTATGCCAGTTTGTCGCAGGGCTGTAACGATTTGAGGTACAGAAGCTGCCTAGGGCGTGTTTTGGTTTGTTTAAGTTTTTTTTCCCAATCAGTGAACAATCTTATCTTTGGGTGGTGTCGAAATACTTGGGCTTACCAAATGAGACAGGCAGGTAGCATGCATGAGCAAATACTCAACACAAGTTTCATAGAGGTTAGATCTACCACACCAGGCAAGACCCCCGGTGCAGGTTTTGTAAGGATGCCTGTAAGACTATGTGGAGCTTGAGAAGATGTGGAGGGTGGAGGTAACAGTGGTCCCAGTGTTAATCGGAGTGGTAGGCGCAGTGACCCCCAAAAATAAACGAGTGGCTCCAGCATATCCCAGGAACAACATGTGAGATCTCTGATGCAGTCCTAGGAACAGCTAAGATACTGCGCAGGACCCTCAAGCTCCCAGACCGCTGGTAGAGGACCTGAGCTTGAGTGATAAAGACCGCTCGCAGGGACCAGAGGCTAAATGTGATAAAGAATTGATAAATGAAACACACACACACACACACACATATATATATACAGTGCTTAACAAATTTATTAGAACAACAACCAGTGTAATGTTTACCTGCCCTACATTAACAGCATTGGCAATTACCAAAATATTTTTTATGATTAATCATCCAGATTAGGAAATCCCAGAATTCCTTCCCTGGATGATTCTGAAAATGCAACGTCCAGATGAACAGAATTATCTTTCTGCTGTTTTTGCAATAGAAAATGAACCACTTTGAAAAAGCTCTAAAATCCAAATTTTGTTTTAATGCTAAAATATATAATTACTATTTTTGACCAAGCACCTTATTATTTTTTGATCAAGTTGCCAAATTACAGATGTTTATTTGAATTACTTAACAAAAATGTAGTTGTAGTAGAAGCAGAGCTTACACTTGATTTATTTCTTCTAAAGGTCACACTTCCCCATATTAATGGTTAATGTGTTAAATAAAAAGTCAACTGGAAGTTACTAATCTAATGCCTTCAGTGAGTGACAAAACACTACATTACTAAGATTGTTGTCATCATGGACAGTTTAGTAACACTATTTATGTTATAACATAAACGGCATACACACGTATAGACAGTAAAATAGGCAAACATGGCAAAATAAATCAAAAACAAAATTAAACCACTGCGTTCGACTCGAAGTTGTGATTTCGCAGCTTTTTGCGGTACTCCTGAACGCACCAGTGTACAGATGTTGTGCGGATTTGGAGAAGTTTTAAAAACTCCTGGGAATGCCCTGACCGTGAAGGAGTCGTCGGTTCGCTCAGCTCTAATTTTGTTTATTACAAATTAGATGTCCACGAGTGTCTGGGGCGTCTTCATACCTTCGGTAAGTGAAACTGTTCCGTGAGTCTTTGTATAAGCTTCTTGTTTATCATTTACAGTCAAATATACGCAGAGTGGACGCGAAACTGCGGTAATTTTTGTTTCCAGTGTTGACGCTGTAGTTGGTCAGGTCCTGTAAGCTTACGGTTTATTATTGACTCAAATACATTTCTACAGTTTTGAGAAACACTGAGAGTATAAATTACATGGCTGTATTTGTAATTAGTATCGTGAAAACAATTCAGTCAGAATATTTGAGATTAATTGCTTAGTGGTAACGCCAGGAGCATAAAACTAAACAGTAACAGTAAAGCTTTGCGAGTTAACCCGCGAAAAGCAAAGTTCAGTGCGATAGGAAATGGGCAGCGGGCGTTCAAGGGACCGTTAATTCATTTCCAGATCCGTATTTTAATTTGAATCCTTTTAGACCAGCTTTGCATGATTCACAGTTTAACCTTAGTTTACTAAGACCCTCAATTCATCCTCTTATTAAAAAAAAAAAAAAAAATCATCCTCTATCTGAAAAAAGCTCTTTGAGCGCCCTTTCTTCTGATTGGTTGCGCTTCGTGGACATAAGGTTTGAATAGCAGGTGGGTGGCATCTGTTCTCACAACCAGAGATAACACGAGCATTAAAAACAAAAAAACAACAACAAAACACTCTGATATTGACAAACTTCTTCAGCCTGAGGTTTTGATTCAAAGGATTCTACATCTGCTGACCTCATCATTTGAAATAAATATGTTTAACTGTAACTGTATATACACATGGCTGAAAATAAAGAGAAGCAAAATAAGTCCACTAAAATACTTTTGGTGTTTATTTTAAATCTATATGTAGCTGAAATCAACAACCACTCTATATATACCGGTAGTCTTTTTTCAGAGTATTTGGTTACACCCGGGGTGTTTTTTTTTTGTTTTTTTTGATAAGCATTTTCCTGCAGTTAAGTTCCTTTATCCACTTCATGCATCAGCAGCTTAGATTAACACCAAGGGAACATTTCGTTCAGCCTTCTTTGACAGCTATCACAGCAGACTGAGCTTAGGTGTTCAAAGGGTTTTCCTGCAAGGAAATTCTTTCATCCAATACCAAGTGGATGTTACATCTAACAATCAAGATGTGGTTGAAGCGCAAACTTCTAGCTTTAATTTATGGGTGTTCTGAACAGTATTGCATTAACTGTTTTGAAATTACAGCTATTTTTATACACAGTCTCCTCCCAGTTCAATATCACTCATAATTGGACAAAGGAACATAATTTCAAATATAAGGATATTTATAAATACATGTGAGAAAATCCCTTGCAGACTCTTCTATGGAACCAGCTTCCAGTTTGGATTCGGGAGACAGACACTATCTCTACTTTTAAGATTAATCTTAAAACTTTCCTTTTATAGTTAGGGCTGGATCAGGTGACCCTGAATCCTCCCTTAGTTATGCTGCTATAGGTTCAGACTGCTGGGGGACCCCCTTGATTTATTGAGTTTTTCCTTTTCAGTCACCTTTCTCATTCACCATGTGTTAATAGATCTCCCTGCATTCAACCATACTTGTTATTAATCTCTGGCTCTCTTCCACAGCATGTCTCTATCCTGTCTTTTTTCTTTCACCCCAACCGGTCGCAGCAGATGGCCGCCCCTCCCTGAGCCTGGTTCTGCCGGAGGTTTCTTCCTGTTAAAAGGGAGTTTTTCCTTCCCACTGTCGCCAAAGTGCTTGCTCATAGGGGGTCATATGATTGTTGGGTTTTTCACTGTATGTATTATTGTAGGGTCTACCTTACAATGTAA
>VURO01035727.1:10204-37743 GCA_015108175.1 Pelvicachromis taeniatus
GGGCCATTTCCACAGCAGGGCTCCAAATGCTGAAGTGGAGATAATCAATAGTTAATGGGGGCAGAAATGTAATGACAGTGAAGGATGACATTTCAACCTGCGGGAAGGTGTATGTGCACTGAACGCTGCTGCATGTATGTTGATGTGTGCCCAGGGCAGTTATGGGTTCACAGCCAGCTTCTAATGCTATATTAATGATTTCCTTTTTCAACCTGACACAGGCAGGAGTGAGCGGGCCATTTCTGGAGCTTGCTGCCATAATGCAGTTTTGAAAAAAAAAAAAAGCTATTTAGAGGTAAATAAGAAAATAAATATTTTTTTTAAGGTGTATAGGCACTTTAAAGTTTGTGGCAAATTGGAAGGCAGGGCTGTCGCTCAGGCCCTGATGAAAAATGGCTGCAATACCTTGCAGGCTTGCATGTCTGTGGTGCAGAGTGGGGTTTCTTTTTTTTAAACTTCCATCACACACAATAAGTCTGTATGCTAGACTTTTGATTATGAAGTGTTGCATTTATAATCTTTAAAGTGAGGCTTTATTCCTAGTATAAGCAGTAAATTTGCAACCAATAATCTGCTATGATAAATCATATCATCTAGATTCATATTTCTGTGTTTTTTTTCCATATATTGAATAACTTTTTAGAGATCTGAACAGTATATAGTGTGCGGGGGTTGTTTTACCTACTGCAGTTCTAGGATCATTTCTTTATGTGCTGAGGTAGTGCTACGAGTGATGGAGGAGGTACCATAAAAAGACTTCATTAAAAGAACACATAAATCCTACAAATTCACTTTCAAAGCAAAATTAAAGGTGTGGCTTCAATAACCTGAAGTCTAAATGTGCATCCAGCTACTATATAGGCAAACTGGTGTATTTACATATAATGTAGCTCTGCAAAGCGGAGCTTATTGTGGAAGAACATCAGCTATGACTGCATCAGGTCAAGCTGTCACTCTGCTCAGCTTTGTTGTGTGTCCACAGAGTTGCTAAGCTAATGGCATTTCCTTTCTAACAGCACCAGCTAAGATAATACACCTCCTGGATATTGTGCTGTGAACAGGTTATCATGGTGGTGTTAGGTTTTTTTTTTTTCAGTTCAGCTGCTGTGCCCAGGAATTTATCTTTTACTCACAGCTGTCAGGTAAATGCAGTGAAGTATGAAGCATGCTATCTCCTTGGAATGCAAGAAAAAAAAAAAAGTTTTAGGCATGAAAATGAAAATAAAACTGACAGTGTGGCGACTTATTGGCGACTTTGTGCTGCTAGTTATTTAAACTCACCTCCCACTAGCAACAATAAATAATGACTAAAGATGTGAAATAATGCCTTAAACCATCTAAGACCTTTTTGGTAATGAAAATTAACTATAACACAGAATCTCTGTGGATTACATGATTATGTGACACTGATGAACACCGGGCTGTTGAGGGGATGCAATTCACACTTGCAGGTAAGATAAATCAGGTAAGAGGAGCAATCCTGGCCACAAAAGCCCATCTTTAAACAACAGTTAATCAGAATCTTACATCAGGTGCTTTAGTCTTTTTCTCTTCTGGCACCAAATTACCCCCAAAGACCAAAGTGCGCCATGGAAAACGACTCCCTAATTCCAGATAATTAGGTAAAGTCGTTAATCACAGCAGTGAGTGAACCTTCTGAACCGACCTGTGAAACATCCATCGGGCTCACTAATTGACTGCCTGTTGTCTTGGAGCCATATTTAACTGCTCCATCTAGCGGTCTCTCGGCTGAACATGACGTCGGAGCGCCGCTGTCTCTCTTCACTCCCCCATTTATTAAATTATTTAATTTTTTTCTTTTTTGTCACCGTGAGAAATAAAGTGCCAGCGTAGGGCAGGAACATCAGTAGCGCTTTGAAACAGCGGCTGTTCGCCGCAGACGGAGCGCGCTCACTCACTGCGCCGATGAAAGTTGAGCGCAGCACGCCGATGACCTGCGAGCATCCTCCGGGGAAACTGTGCATTTGACTGGCTTAACGAGCGCCTGTTCCCATCTCCACACTACACATCATTTGTTGCTGTCTTGAGCTCCGCTGTCCAGCAGGCTGAAGGCTGTGTGTTTGAACCCAGCGCACTCACGGATACGGACACACTCCGAGGATCACAGGTGAATAAGGATGCATCAGTGTTCCTGCGTGGGGGATTTTTCTTCTTCTCTTATTTGCTTGTCTTAAATTGCTTGAACGCTCGGGCTGCACATCAACTTAGTTGACTGTGAATAGGCTAATTTGTGTTTTCTGCTCTAATGTTCTTTTGCATTTCCTTCATGTTCCCACTTTCTGTGTTACAGGAAAGCCACCGTGCATGCATTTAACTGCACCTATCACCTAATCCCATGTAAATTAGCTTGATTGGAGAAAACTAACGCAGACCTGCTGTTGCACCTGTGGCTGTTACTGTAAGTTCGTTATGTGGATATTTTTTTTAAATATGTAAAATAGGACTGAGGATTTTCCAAGAGAGGTTTCAGACTCTGCTCACACACTTAGGGGTGCACCATCCAGGCAGCACAGCCTTTACCAGCAGAGCCGAGCAGAGCAGGCAGGCGAAACCCACAATCCAATGTATTCATTATTTAATATATTCATAGTATCCAGAAAAGTGGGGGGCAATAATGGTAGGATCTCAGGATTCTACATGTTTTGTGATACTGCAGGCTTGTTGTTGATATTATTATCTTTTTATTCACAGAAGGGACATTTGTTCATATTCTTTTTGAAATGCTACTTCCGTTATGGGTGTGTTCCAGGCTGTATACCCATCACTGTCATCATCATCTCCATCTTGATCATCGCTTCTCTTTGTTCTTATTGAGAAATACACAAAAATCCTCTTTTTTTTTATTCTCTTCTCCTTAATATAGTTTCAGCCTCAGACCTTCCCTAGTTGTCTTTGTTGTAAGAGCAAACCACTTACCTTCTTGCATTGCATATAACCTTATAGCCTGTATGACTGTTTTGGAAGGGCTGTTGGTTGGCATGTTTAGGCAAACTTTCTTCTGATTTGGGTCACTAGTAAGATTTACAGTCAGAGGACAAAATTCAATTAGACAGCCCTGCAGCAATCTTTACTCACTGGCAGATGGCTTTATGCTCTTGGATCCTGCCTTAGTGTCCCTTATTGCTCTAATTGGATTTCATCATTTCACACTGTTTATCTGTATGAAAATGAATTTTAAAACGCAGCATCATTAATTCAATACTCTCTCAGCCCTGTCAGATCCAAGTCCACAAGTCACCGCCGCCTAAGCATTTCACGTCTCATCCCCTGCGATCGGTTTTGTCATAAATTGAAGCAGACCTCAGAGTAAATTGTTGTGTTGATGGCATGTTGGGTTGTTGGAGGAGTCTAAGTAGGAGAATCTGTAATCTGTGTGCAATAAATGAAGTGCGCGCAGTGGCGAGGGCATATTTGTCTGTCTGAGTTTATTCTAGCCCTGAGGAGATGGTTTTCCTCTCAATGACATCCACTTTGATTTTACATAGGGACATTCGCAGGAGTTGCATTCCCCAAGACAATGTGACTGTGATGTTTGCTTATCTGGTAGTGCTGCTTGTCAGACATATGTTGTGTACTATACCAGCCTTACACAGAGAGAGAAACAAAAAAGGGTGCTGATACTGTAGTCTCACCACTGCTGCATCACTTTCTCATCGTTTTCTGACACCGTGAAGCGTTTCACTGGGATCAAATTTGCAAATTGTCCTATTTATTCTTTTAAATACCACTCCGATTAATTTAGACCAAATGCTAATTAGAAACAAACATCTTAGTTGGGGTGTAGAAAATTCCTGGAGATGAGCGAGCTGCCTCACTACATTTGACCCTATTTATAGAATTATTGCGAGAGTGAACAGCCATCAAGCGCCCTCTCTGAGTGACATCTAAGAAGAAAGTAATAGGGAGGTCAGCCTTTACACAACTCAAGTGCCACGGTTTGTGTTATTGAAACCTCGCCAATTCAATTTATATGAATAATAGTATCGTGTTTGTCAAGGTGGAGCTAAAAATTGCACTCAGATCTCAGGTTGTTGTGGCAGAACTTCTCGTCCATATTCGCTCTGCTGTGTAATGAAAATGACAATAATTTATGAGTCATGAATCAATGCAATGGTGAGCGTCGCTGAAGCGTGAACCAGCAGCTAAGCTGAATCCCGTCTTGATTAATCATCGTCGCTGCACCTCAGTGGTCAAACCTACTATGTTCGGTTGCCTGAGATGTAAACAAAGCTCTGGCCTCTGACAGAGGGGATTTATAACTTCAGCGACCATAATGACTGAACTGGTCCTGGTGCCAAACATCGAGGCTGCATGTTGAGTCCATTCACTCCAGCGCAGGAAGCCACAGAAATATTGAAATGTCAGATGGAAGTGGAAGCGTTGTCGGTCCTCAAAGGTAATAGCACGGGGACAGGCAGGAGTTAGATTTGCAATTTTAATGGTTGGAGCAGAATAACAAAATGCAATTGTATTATCAAGGGATAATTATAGTGGCATGCAAAAGGTTGGTCCACATTTCTGCAACAGTGAACAGTTAAGTGAGTAGAAAATGAAGTGAACTCCAAAAAGGGAAAAACTATTTTAACATTTGGAGATAGATTTGTCTGTTATTTCTATTGTGTAGAACTGCAGAGTGTGAAAACAGGAAAGGTGTGTTCCTCATTCACACGAGCACCTTTTTTCCCTATGTTGAAATGCTCTCTATCTAATATTTACACACATTGGCAATCTAATGAATGCATCGACAGCAACTCGGGGTTCAGTATCTTGCCCAAGTATACTCTGCCATGCAGACTGGAGGAGCCAGGGCTTGAACTATCAACCTTCCAATTTAATAGACGACCCGTTCTGCCTCATGAGCCTCAGCTACCCCAGGTCTTTCCATAACCTTGGATATCTTTTCCAAGGTTTTATACTTTTACAAGGCTTTTTTACCACTTGCCATAATAAAAGATCACATTGGCAGTTCCAAAGTTTTATAAATACTTTGACTTCTCAAAGCTTGTGCCAAAAACTCTGCACCCATGGGCTCCTCCAAGCAGCTCTCTACCTACAAAGCAAGGGACTGCTATGAGAGGAAGGCATTCGGGTAGCTGTTTGCTCAGTTCGTTAGAAAGATGAAAGCTAACGGGAGTGGTGGAGATCAAGTTGAGGTCTGGAAGACCAAGACAATATTCAGAGATAGCCGCCTCCTGGATTGCTAGAAAGGCAAAACACAGATGTGTTTGAGGTAGATTTCACAGAAAAAAAAGAAGAATTCATGAAAAGAAGACTTCTTCAACTTCACAGGGGTGGATAGGTCGCGCTGTGGGCTTTTGTTGCAGCCAGCGGAATAGGGAGCATTTCACCAGCAGAGGGAAGAATAGATTCAATTAAATACCAGCAAACTCTAGAAGCATCACATTTTGAGTCTGTAAAAAAGATGAGAAGATGAGACGAGGCTGGCTTCTACATCGGGGCAATGATCCTGAACACACCTTAAAATTCAGAGTCAAATGCCAAAAGAAACTAAAGTCTGTTTGTTTTTTTTCCCTATGGCTCTGGTGGCCTAAACGCCATGAAAAATCGGTGGCTAGACCTCAAAAGAACACAGAAGTTGAAGCTTTCGCAAGAATATTTAAGAAATCCAGAGTAAATAAATAAATGACTCTTAACTTCTACAGCAAGTAGTGTTACTTGCCAAAAGATTAGCTATTAAGCACTGACCATGCCGGGTGCCCAGCAGGGTGCCCAGCTGTTACCTCTTTTCTTGATTTTCTCACTCTAACTTTATTCCTAGTGGAAATTAGGACATCTTTTATTCATTTAACTGTACTAACAGAAATTTTCAAGAGGGCAAGCGTTTGCATGTCCCTGTAAAATTCCCTTCAGCTGGATAGACACAATTCGAAGGTTACAGCTTCTGTATATATGGTAATTGATGCTAACTGCATGCAGAGAATTGAAGGATAGAGTTACATGAAGGCATATCAGGTGAATTTTGGGGTGGAGGAGGAGGAAACAATCTTTAACTTACAGCAAAGCAGTTCCCATTCTGATAAAATGGACAGACTGATATGCATCCATCTCTTACATCTTCTTACTACCCTGGAATTGAATTTTGGGCTAGCACTTAGTATCCATAAATTTGATCTAATTTAACCAGAGAAAATCAAATTATTTAGTATTTTTTCCCAGGAAAAATATAGGTGGAAAACAGGCTGCTTCGAAACAAATAGCGTAATAAATAATAAATTATAATAAAAACGCACAATATTTAATGGTAAGTTTCATATACTGTGATGTAGCTATGAACATTGAAAGTGCATTACAACAGGAGGACACTGTCAGTGCTTTCTCTCTTGACCTATGCTTTGCCTGGTTGTAGAATATTAATAATTGCATATGTTCTCCCTTAAATATGTTGTTTGACCTCATTAAAAACCAATTTGTAGGAAAGTATTAAGGCAGAGCCCTTCCCTCTGCTGTAAGCTGGGTATAATGAAGGTGACAAAACACAGGAATGTCCATAAAACAGTGTTGATATAGCAAGCAAGGAAATATTAAATAAGATATGAATATTTAATAGGTTACATCAGCCATACAAACAGAAATAATTACATTTTATGTGCAGTGAAGTCATTTACAGACAGTACATTAACCTACAAAGTGACATGAATAATGTTTGGGGTTGGCTAAACCCATGAGACATCTAACTCCCTTCATGCACAGACTTCTATTAGCCAGTAAAACAAATCCAAAGACATTCATCTTGGATTTGAATGGTGTAGTGCAATATGAAATGTATTGACGAGACAGCCACATTTTTCTATAGTAGTGCATGATTTATAACGCATGTTTTGTAGGAATTTAGAGACTCGAATCTGCTTTTTATAGTAATGAATGCAATGTTGTATTTCACGGGAAATCTGCTTCCTTTGCTGTCAGTTTCCAGCAGAGGTCTTCCTGCTGTTCAGCCTGTCAGGCCTGAGGTTTGAACCGACAACTTCCACATCACTGTCTGAAAGCTGGCCGACCATAACCTGCTTTAAAGTCCCAGTCATTAAACTTTAATACAATAGGACCACTCCAGAGACGTTTTAGTCATATATTTGAGATATGTATTGTATTCCCGTGGTGTGTGGTTTGTTCTCCTGGAGTCTGTTTGCATCATTATTTATTAATCAAAAATTGGACGACCGTCAGATCAAGTCTCATCATAACGGCAAAGATAAGCTTCTGGTTTTTATTGCCGTTATTGTGATGCATGTGTTAGCGTAACTGTTTTGGTCCAAGACACTGTAATATAATTTAAACTGCATGTTGTCTGAAATGGTTTTAAGTTTAACTGACTTAAGAAAAAAAGATAAATCTTTGCCTAATCTCAGTTTTGCACCTTTTGTCACTTGATAATTGCTTGCACCACTTCAGTTGGCACAATGCAGAATCCTGCCACTTGCCAAAGCGATTTAAAACTGCACATCCACTAGACTCTGTGTGGTTCAAAAAGTGACTGTTCTCCCATAAAAATAAAAATATATACACATAAACACACCTAATTTTGCATCAAGTGTTTGTTTTCCAGCGATAAGTGTTTGCCGTTAATTGGAGAGTTGCTTTTCCACTCACAAAGCTGAATTTCTTTCTTTCTTTTGCTCTGTAGTGGGTGTTCTGAAGTGTCACATGTGTGAATGAACTCAGCGATACCAGCTTACATAAACTCTGGTATGCTTTTGATTGATGGCTGCAGCCGGTAGTTAGCATAAATCTGGGATGTGCTTTGAGGTCACACCTGTGCAGGGTTTGTGACCGAGTACTGTAAGAGCACCGTTGTTATCTCGGCAGGCAAAAACACAGAGTTCCTACATCACAATTGGGTCCCTAAAAAGACTGTGGTTGCAGCGTGAAAGACACTAGGTGATTAATGCGTATAATTTATGTAATATTCAATGCTGTATTCTGCAGCGACATGTAGACTGACACTGTATTGTGTCTTCATGTCACTTCTTAGTAGTGTTTTTTCCCCCTTCCTGCCAGAACGTCTTTGCGAGCACTGAAGATAGAGCAGTGAAGCAAAAAACCCCGGAATTCTTTGCAGAGCTGTAGGCCAAAGATAAATCCATGACCTTTCAGCAAATAGCTTATATGCAACATTATAAATATAAAAAAAAAGCTTGCCATCACTTGAACCTGAGGAGGGGTAAATAAGAAGTATCCACAAAGGCATCTTGAACAGTGAAAAGGTTTTCAGTGTTTTCAATCCAGTCTGTAAATCTTCCTGACATTTGGCACACATTATGCTGTGTGCTGGAGAATTAATTAGATAGACATTTGGAAAAGATGTGATCTGTATGAAAATGGCAAGATGGCATAAGGATAAGGCTAATGGATGTAGGCAACAATTTGATTTGCCGATGCTGAGAATCTGCATAATTTTGTAAAGAGTTTGTTGTCAAGAGCTAAAAAAAAAAAAAGATGCTGCTGTATCATTTTCTTACCTTTAACAAATCCAATAAGAAAAATAAATAAATAAATAAATAAATAAAACCAGAACCAAAAGCTGTCTGCGGCTTTTAGTAGCTGTCCCAGTGATTCCTGAAGTAATGAAATGGGTCTTAGATGTAATAGTTTTATTTTATTTTATCAAGATTGTGTGTTTTCATAAAACAGCAGGGAGCTGTGGCTTGAAGTAGAAGTTATACAAAAGCAAGTAAATGATACAATTGTTTAGAGCTATTTTCAGCCATGGGTACACATGTAGTTCTGTAGTGAGTACTCACGTCACCAGTGTATAACACTTCTGTAAGTAGATAGCTAGCAACCCTTTGACTGTGTTGTGTGTTGGAGGAATTATGGAAAAGAGACGTAAGTGTGTTCAGTGCTTATTATTGTCTGAATAGGAAGAGAAGATGTACTGGTTAGCCAGTAGCCAGTTAACCTTCATTCTTTCTGAAGGCCAGTACGTGCACGTACTGTTGTATAGAAGTCTGGGAAATGGCTCCTCTATGATCTGTGTTTGTGGTCTAAAGATCTAACTTGAAGTGTTATTGGATGGAAAAATGACAAAAGTGGCACAGTGGTTAGCGATGTTGTCCTATAGCAAGAAGATCTAAGTTCGCTCGCCACTTGTCACATTCAGTGGCATTTTTGTGGTGTTCATTATCATGCACCTCTTGATTTTTGTAATCTGGTGCATTAACCCTAAAAGGCAGCTGGGTTGAAGACACAAAGGTTTTTATGGCTGTTTTAATGGTGTATCAGTACAGAATCTCAGTGATATGTAGATATACAGAAGAAGATGTTGCAACAGTTTGAAATGAGACTTTGTGGAATACATTTGAAGAAAAAAAACCCCCCCAAACACTCAGCAATGTCTTTGCTTCCAGTTTTGACTTCCTGTATCAGCGCTGATGTGGCGGTATTGTCTGAGTGGTGACACCTATGGTACAGGAGAATACTGCAGTGCTTTTCTGCACCATACGGCGAGCATAAGTAGAAGTGACTGTGTGATGATGTTGCAGCAGCGTGCAAAGCACAGTCGACAGTCCAAAGATCTGCATGGGGTTAAGTTAATTGGTGAATCTAAATTGGTCATAGGTGTGAGCACAAACGATTGTCTCTCACGCCGTGTTCGCCCTGTGACAGAGCAGCGACCTGCCCAGGCTGTGCCCGGCCTTTTACCCTATGACAGCTGGGACGGGCTCCAGCCCCTCTGTGATCCTAAACTGGCTAAGCAGAAAATGGATGGATGGGAAAGACATGACGTTTTTGTACATATTGGTCCCAATTAGAGTTGTGTTGTGTCTAGTGTCAAAACACCAAGATGCTGACAGTCGAAAAACACTCAGCTTGAGGCTTCACAGACGTCACAGTGGTTACGGCCGTCTTACATCTACAGCCTATTCCCAGGACACAAACACAAACTGTTAGTTCATGTCACTTAACCAAGTGCACCTTTTCACGTCGCGTGCTCGATTAAAGGTTATGAAATTCGCTGCATCTATTTGTTACGCTGCGCAGATGAAGTTTAGTAAGTCACAACGCTGACGTGTTTGCAGGGGACGTGTTCATTACCAATTTGCCACACTTGTGCGAAGTGACAGTCAGAGTTACACAAACTCCAGCAACTTTTACGTAATGAGAAAAGAGAGAAGGCCTGCGAGACACGACACCCACATGACTCATTATCAGCTTGTTCACACACCGTACCGACCGCGTTACCTTTGGAATTAACTTGTTGCCGGTTATTCGTGGGAGCCACTGACAGTGAAGGGCAAATATAGATCTATTGGCATCCTCGTGTCCTTTAACATGATGTTATGGATAGTTCTGCTCCCGGTTGCCAGCAAAGCCTGAGGGCCACCCAGAGCTCAGTGTGGATGGAGAGCACAACAGCAAAAACCAGCAGCGGTGTTAATGTGACAGCCAGTAGCAGCTGTTAAGGTGGAGAGGTGAGACTGAAAAAAGCCAAATGAGGTCCTTTTTGCTAATGAGGCATAGGCTTCTCTCTCTGTCTCTCTGTCTCTCTCTCTTTCAGCTGCAACAGTGTTATCGGTATGCACCTCGTTCTGCTTCCTCTCAGTTCCACAGCAGCTCCAAGGATTCAGCCTCAAACATAGCAATTCAGCTAAAACACTACTCAAATACCACTGGCGTGCCAGCAGTCAATTCCAGCATGTTTTTTCCTTCAGAATGGAGCTGAATTAATGAATATCAAAATGCGTGGCTTAAAACATGCAGACTTTGTTTTCCTCGCAGTTGAATTAATGTGGCTGTTATCTCTGCTGTATGCGTTACCATTTCAGCTCTTCACCTGCTGTTTAGGGCTCCTAAACACTCTGTTGGAAATTAGTTGTGCTCATTGACGCTGACAAACCAATCAATATGGTGAACTATTTCTTAAACAAACGCAGACAGGTCTTAAGTTAATTGTCGAGTCAATCGATGAGGGGTAATCTCACCTTTTCTTTTTAACGAAATAAGGCCGCGGATGTCAACGCTTAGACAAGCCCGTCAGACGGAGCTCGGCGACGAGCTCAGCCGAGCGTTTGGTGGGAGTAAGGAAATGAATGGAAGTAGGCCACTGAATGCAGCAAAGCATCATAGCGGGCATTTCAATTTCAAGAAGGCACGGTAAATGAAGTTAAGCAGGAGACAAAAACAAAAACATTGAGTACAGCTTTTCAGAAATTTGCAGTGTGTGCAGCGTCTGCAGTTGATCCTGGGATTTTCCTTGACTTCAGCTGTTGTATATTGACTCCTGGCAGTGCTGAAAACTGTAAGGAAAGAGATGTGCTTCTACTTCTGATTTAAAAACAAAAAACAGAGAGACAGAGCTTTAGAGGGTTTCTTTAACGGAAACTTTTAATGCTCCTCTCTGCAAAAGCCGCCCACTTCTGTCAGCAAAGGAAATTCGTCTTTCCAGACTGATATTATGTCCTATTTTCAAATCAAATTTTCCTTTTGTACAGCTGACTGGGATTCATTTAAGAAAAAAATCTAGACATTGATCCTGATTCTTCCTAAGAGGAGCAAGAGCTTACGAGTGCCAGATTCAAGTTGTTGGGAGGTTTTTTTTGGCCATTTTTCTTTTACTTTATCACCGCTGAGCCTGATTGAGGCAGGGAAGTGTTACAGTATGAAGCAGTATCGATTGCCTAAAACGGCCCCATGAATGCTCCCTGTCCCGATGATCCAATTCACTGATCCTGCAGGCTTGCATCACACTCGGCGGGGTGTTCGACAGACATGATGAAGCAGTGCTCTGAAGTGAATTTCTTGCCCTGTTCTCGAGGCTAAATGAGACAAAAGCCACACCTTGGATAAAAAGTGACAAAATGCCGAGCAGATAACCCCAGTTTAATTTTCTCTTTCCAGATGGACTGGCTCACACCTGAGATGTGAAGTGTGTTATGTGAGCCAAGGTGTTTTCCCACCTCGCTGGTGGTGGGGAGAGATGCTGCACTCCGTTGCCATGACAGCAGAAGTTCTCTTTGTTCTCGGGTTCCTGATGATGAGCGGTGCTCTGTGTAATCCTATCGCGACCTTACCAGTGAGCCAAGAGCGTCTGGAAAGGGTGTTGACCCAAGCTAGGGAGGACAAACATCAGGACAAGCAGACTGCAGAGGAGCCGCTGGGATATGTGGCCCAGCAGCAGCCGCAGGAAATCAATGCTGTAGGGCCCAACAGGACTGCCAGGTCAAACCTCAGCTCTCAGGCGCGAGGATCTAAAGGCGACAATTCCCAGGAGCTGTGGAGCGAACAGGACAGCCTGAACCAAATAGACGAAGCCCCGACCAGTGACGTCACCCTCTCCCTGGACGCCATCGACGAGTATGCGTACCCAGACTACAGGGGGAAAGGCTGCATGGATGAAAGCGGCTTTGTTTTTGCCATCGGCGAGCAGTTCACCCCGGGCCCTTCAACGTGCCCTTGCCTCTGCACAGACGAAGGCCCTCTGTGCTCCAAGCCAGAATGTCCAAAGGTCCACCCTCGCTGCATCAAAGTGGACACTAGCCAGTGCTGCCCGCAGTGCAAGGAGAAAAAGAACTACTGTGAGTTTCGGGGCAAGATCTACGCCTCGCTAGAAGAGTTTAAGGTGAGCCCATTAACTGCATTCATTCATTTTTGACATGCTCCAACTTGAAAGAAGTGCTGACAGAACACTCCCTCGCCATGAGTGGAGTTTATCACAGGCACTACACAGGAGCTAGTTACCTCGCCTTGCAGCATGCAAGCAGGCAGGCAAATTTATAATGGCAAAGGTCAGCACTTGTCTTTTTTTTTCTCCTTTTTTTCCCTTCTCCTCTGCACAATGTTACTGGAGGCTGAATTTAGCAGTGCAGCTTCAGCAGAGTGTTTCCATATTCAGTTTGTTGATACACATGATAAGAGTTACAGTTATAGTAGTGTTACAACAGCGCAGCACAGCACACTGCTGCATGTGGGTGTTTGAGGAAGAAGAAATACACTGGTGAGATGGTTGTTTTATCTTCTGACACCACGGCTCAGGACTGCACCACAGTCTCAGCGTTAGGTCTCATTTATCAGCGCCTAATGCTCCTATTTATAATGGATAGTGTCTCACCAGGTGGTTAGGGCTAATATGGGATGTCTTCCTCTAACTCACGTTGTTGCCGACAGCTCTCTGCTGAGCCAGATCTACAGAAAGCCTCCACTTCCACTAGCTGCATACATCAGCCATTGTGGTGTGTGAAGAGGGGGTGCTTTGAAACTAAGCAACAGGCAGGTTTTAATGCTTGATTGCTGCATTCTGGGGCATTGTGCTAAGTGCTACCTCACTCCATTTTCACAGTGGAGTGCCATGCGGAGGCGCAAGCCTCTGCAATCTACAGCAGTGCTGGAATTAACCTTTGCTCTCTTGTTAAGACTACATGTATATGACTTTATGTATGTAGCTGCTAAACTGAGCTTTGCATGGATATTGAGGGCTGTGGGCTAAATGTAATTCAAAGTGCGCTCTGCCTTTGTCCTACATTTGCTCTACTTTGAGATATACAGAAACGCTCGGATAACTCAGTAATTTCTGACTCTGATCACGCAGCAAGAAAATTGGAAGCATCTTCCTTCTTGTTTCCTATTCCTATTGATTTCTCCATATCCCCCTGATTCGATTGTGAAGTTCAATTCTCGACTCAGCCCTTTCTAAAATGAGGCATTCATTGGCAATGAAGTTGAGAAAGATGGGGCTTCCCTATAGATGTGGCTTTGTGACACTGAATGCACACACTCGTTAAGGGATCCAGACAGGCAGGGGTGCTTTGTGTGTTGCAGGTTGTTGTGTGTGTTTGAGAGACAGAGAGAGCTGCAGAAAGGCAGAAAATTGGCTAAACGGACATGAAATAAAGGAATCTCAGACAAAGATAGCAAGAAATTAATTAATATGGGAGGACTCTATGTCGCCTGTGTTTACTTGTAAATGTGATGAACTGTTTGTAAGAGCGTTAATTGCTGTTTTTTTGCCGTCTCTGCTATCAGGTGTCTCCATGTGAGAAGTGCAGGTGTGAGCCGAGCGGAGAGGTGCTGTGCTCTGTGGCAGCCTGCCCACAGACGGAGTGCGTGGACCCGGAGTACGAGCCGGATCAGTGCTGTCCCATCTGCAAGGGTGGTGAGTGGAGATGACGATTTCTCTCAACAAGCCTTTCGGTGAACAGTTCATTCCAGTGCAGTCGGTTTCCCAGTGGCATTGGCTTGAAAGCCCCACTAGTGCCAGTTTTTGCTCAAGGGCACCACAACAGGAGCTATGAGAGCAAGGTAGCACAGCATTCATTTTGCTGACGCAAAGCAGGCAGCATGCTGCACTGCAGTGTGTGCAGTATCTTGCCACATCGGATCAAATCTGTTTAAATGAAGTCACGGCAAAAAAATATGGCTAATGAGGTCTGAGTCGTGACCTGCTTTTGTGTAAATATTATTTTTTTCTCCGCGTCGTTCTCAATGTCATTTAGAGACTCGTTTGATTGATTCTGTAGCGTATGTTCCAAATCCGTCTACTGTCTGTTTCTGAGATTGAGATACGTTTGCACTTTTTGCTGCTGCTGCTGCTGCCATTGGGGGTGGGGGGTGGAGTTTCTGATCCCGTTGGTTTGAGAGCTTCGGCCTGCCTGAGAAGAAGAAATTCTGCAGCTCAGAGTCGATTATATGAAGTTGTTTCCGATGATTCCAGACAGCATGTCCTAGATTATGTCCCCTTGTTTTCTTGGCGTGACTCTAATGCAACATGGCAATGTCAGCAACATTGCTTCCTTCAGCAAAAAGAATGATGACTTGCGATATGTATCTCTGACTTGGAATCTTAAAGCGGCGCAGGCTGTCTGCTATAAACAGGAGCAAACAATCTGCATGTGGAAAACACAACCCGCTGCATGTGAAAGTGCTTCGTCTGTATGAACCGCTTACAAGGTGACAAGCGCTGCCGGTGGTGTCTTTTTTTTCCCCCGGTGAAACTGCAAGTGAGATATTTTGATTTTCAGGGGCGTCTTTTGAAACTTTTTACACATGGAACGCCAAATGGGAAAATTTGAAGTTGATTTGAAACAGATGATCAGATGATGATGAATGTATTTGGCTTAAATGAACAAAACACACACACACACACACACACACACACACACACACACACACACACACACACACACACACACACACACACACACACACACACACACACACACACACACAAAAACACCTCTTCTTCGGCATATGTCTGCCATCAGTTCGTTATCATTGCACCCAGAATATCACATTAGCATTAGTCATGTATCATTTTAAACTCTGGAAGTATTATAGACATTAGAATTTGCA
Organism: Pelvicachromis taeniatus; assembly: GCA_015108175.1. Lineage (NCBI taxonomy): Eukaryota > Metazoa > Chordata > Actinopteri > Cichliformes > Cichlidae > Pelvicachromis > Pelvicachromis taeniatus. Next base: position 25,529 of record VURO01035727.1, read on the forward strand.
TGTAATGAATGTTCATGACTAGTCATCAATCAGAGATCGTCCCGCTCAAATGATAAGCCTGTCTCATAACCTTCCAGTGGTAACAAGTTGAAAAAGATTGGTAGTCATAGAGCGTCGCTCGCTTTATTAATATTTGGCTGCTGTAATCTTGGGGAATACATGTTGGTCTTTTGTTCTCCCATATTTATTTATTTATTTATTTTCGCTGTACACCCATATTTTATATATATGCACATATTGATCATGCTGAGAGTGCTTTTTGGACAGTTTTGGGCAGTGCTCCATAACACTCCCCCCTCACTGCACTGAAATGCCCAGTGGATTAGCTGGGCCACATTTGTAGGCACGTCAGTCCAGGAGACAAATGTAGATCCCGTACAGTATGCGCGGAGATGTGGCAGATTGAGGAGAGCGGGCATTTGTATTCTCAAGTACCGCCAAAATCCACGGGCTCGTTCACCCGATAAGGATTTTCAGTTTTAGTTTGACGTCAGTCCCTATTACCATAAGATTACCACACATTACCATTTAATGAACGCAGCTCACTATGCAAGGGATGACACGTTATCTGGCCACAGCTAATACCATCGCACGAGGAATACTGTAGCCCATGGGGATTGTGTGGTGAAAAGTGCTCTGGAGCACTACTCAGCCTGCACAAACAGTAGGGCACGTCTTCTGTGGTGTTGTTAGAGCTCCCTAAATTGATGACCCTAATAACATCATCAGGTTAATCTCAGCTTGAGCTGGGAGATTATATATTTCAGCCATCTGACAACCTTCAGAGCTGAAAAATGAAGCCGGTGTAGAAGTTTTGCTCTTTGTAAGGCTGATGCTGTTTCCTCAGTGCAGCCATTGCCGGAAATTATAGAGGGTACAAGAAGGACTGGGCCTCCTTTTTTTATGGGGAAAAACAAAGTTGTCCTGCTCAATACATCACTGTTAATATTAAATAACAATATACACTAAAAGTGCTAATAATAGTTGTTTTTTTTTGTTGTTTTTTTTTAAAAGAATGCCTGTTGTTTCCTGACGTGAGACATTCTTTTTGTGTACCCAACAACGAAATAAAACATATTTCTGATTGTAACCAGACTGCGTTTGGTTTGCAGTTGCGCTCTTTTCTTATGGACAGCTGCATCGCCTCATGCATGTTTATGGAGGCAGGAGGCATATTGTTCTTAACCCCGGGACACTCCGTTTTAAAAAGACCAGGAAACACCCATGCCCCTTAAAGTTAATGCTATCACCTTCACCTGTTTAACTTAGAAAGTTATATATGCATAAAGGGATGACTGATTAGAGTGACACGTGTGCGCAGACACACGCGGACGCAGTCACTTGCTGCTAGACATCACCTCGACTAATTGGAGGCACTTTACTGGACCTCTTGATCTGTAATTATCTTACAAATAATACGGCTTGCTGGGTGGTTAATTATACCAACAGACCATCCAAGATGTCTGTGCTCCAGTTTTTTGTTTTTTTGACTGTCATTTTAGTCTTATTCTGCTCATGTGTTAATTAGCAGGTAGGCTGTTCTGTACTGATGTGGTTCACATGTACAGATTGTGCATGTAGCTTGCAAACCAAGCTAAATAGTGTTGAACAACCCCTTTTTCCCTTATAACTTCCAAACACAGACACTAGTCTAATCTGCAAACAGTGAAGGATTGGCAGCTAAGTGCATCTTTTACATGCAGTCTGTTGCCCTTTAACTTGGGGAAAATTTGGATTATCTTTTTTACCATATTTAAGAGTTTTCCAGTGGGGGAGTACCTGCTGGTTCCAAAAGCATTATTTCTCCACTCTTAAAAACGTTAATGAAGCCCTCGGTGTGCCTCAACAGAGAAACACGGGAGCCTGCTGCTTGATTTAACATTACAGTTATTCGTGTGCTCAGCTGGAAATCTGGTTGCACTTGTGCGCCATATATTCCGAATTACACCCAAATTGGCCAAAGGCTCAACGTGATCTGTTTTTACCAAACACTGTCATGTTTAGCTCTGACGTACAACTGACGATGCTCAATTTTCAGCTTAATGAGTGGATGTTTCATCTTGAAACGCGACCAGTGATCTCTCCCATCATCGTTTTACGTTCAAAGGCTGTTGCCTTTGATTTTCTATCAGAGAACTGGAGATTTTCTTATTCAGTGAGTTGTTCGTACCGATGATTCAGTGATTCATTCATCATGAATGTCCAAACCAGTCGTCGGTTCCTTAAAGCTACTCGTTATGTTTAACTAAAAGATGAATTGAATCTTCGAAGAAACACGAGCACCCAAAATCGCTTCTTTCACTTTTGGGCACAGTGAGATTCTGCTCAGTTCCCTTTATGGAAATCTGCAGTTTCCTGTCTGTGTACCTTAATATAGTTAAGTGAAGGACTAAATGGCGAGAGTGCTCTTTTAAACCTGGCTCAGATACTTGATTTCATGCATATACCTGTATGACATTTAGCTAAAAGTAGAAGCCTGTTCCTCATCAGTGTCTGTCAGCCTGCTCTCAAACTCCTTTAGGGAGCACAATCTACAGGAGCACAGTGATATTTATGAGAATACAGAAATAGGCTTTGGCAACATTTACGCCTCATTTGTGCAGCAGTCGGGCTGCTGTGTGTGTGTGTGTGTGTTTTAAAACTCTAGCAGGTACACTTTTTATGTATTTTTAGGATCTTCCCAATAATTTTCACTTCCTTCCTCACTTTTGCTCGGCCTCCTGCTGGTGTTTTCACATGTTCGCAATAGCTGTGAACATTAGAGCCCAAAGTGTTAATTGACACAGAATCGAGAGTCTGGTATCAGTGTGTGTTTAACAACTTCTTATTGGACGGGGAATCATTTTTGGCTCGTGATTTTGTGACCACGGCTGACAGGGTTGCGGCTGTGCAAACAGGAGGCGTAAACACTCGACAAACAAACACCAGATATCTTTTGTGAAAGTCTGACTCTGCACGCTGTGCCATCCGCCCCCAGGAAACTAAGATCTCTGTCAGGAACTAATACAAAAGTACTCAAAAAACTCACCTCTTTGTGGACTGTGGACAAGACTTGACAACATAAAGTAAGAACAATAAACATCACGTGAAGAATTACTTAGAGGACACTTTATTAAATAATTGCAGGCTATATTAATTAGATGTAAACAGAAGTAAATGAGACATCACTCCAAATGACATCACTGATCTTCCCTTCAGCTCCTATCAATATCAAAACGATTATCCATCGGATTTCACTTTGTCTTTTATTCATGATGCTTCTTAGCCAGGTATTGCAGGCGCCATGATTTAGATGACGAGGATCATCGATTGTCAGCTCCCATCTTGCCGCTGTTGATCATGCAGCGCTCGATATGAGACAGCGCCGAAGAGGTGGCTCCGTGATAAAACACAGATGATGTAAAAAGGAAGAAAAAAAAGAAGAAGAAGAAGACGAGGGGGTTGTTAGAGGTCGTCGACGGAGAGTTCCTCCTCTGGTTCTGTTGTTTGTCTTGTCTACAGATGTTGTTTGAGGTGTGGGCAGATGTTAAGACCTCCCAGGTTCCGCGGTGCATCCGAAGTGTCACATCAAAGCTCGGGCTCATTAATGAGAAAGAATTAAACACTCACCCAGATGACACCAAACGGGGAAGGAGGTTGGTAGTGAGCAGAGGAAAGTTTTTTTTTTTTAAAGCGCCGAAGAGAAACGAATATGAAAGAAAGATTAAAATCTGTGGAGATAAAAAAAAAAAAAAACACCTCAGATGTGGTTTCTCATTCAACAAGTAATCCCTCCTGTCTTTTACCCTCATTCCCCAGCAAACAGCCACTTCGCCTCTTTACCATTTTCGTCACTATTGATGAAAATACAACGAGGTATTTCAATGTTTGATAAGTTCATCAATTATGCACGGGCATTATCTTGGCCTTTTCAGGCATGCAAAATCAATGCTTATGGCAGAGCACCCTGCCTCAGATGTGTTATTCAGCCTGTATGCTAGGAGACACTCGGGGAAGAGCCAGGGGAGGAAGATGAAAGTAAGAGGTATCACTAACATCCACCCCAGACATTTGTTCATGAATATCAAAGAACAGCTGTGAATGGGGGCAGGTTCTCATCATTTTTCACTCATTATCTTAAAGCAGTGGAACACATTGCAATTAAATGGTCTCATAGCCCTCAAAAGTTTGTGACCATCATTCGCTCTATGCCATAAAGTTTAATTAAACAGCATCGATTCATGCAAAGAACATCCAGTCAATGCGAGCTGAATGGGGAAAACATGTTTTCTGTACTCTAAGCTGGAGTTTGTCTTTTTCTCCCTTTTTTTAGTTTTTTCCCTCTGCCAATATGTTTTGACGTGTTGCTTTCCTTTTCTTGGACACATTGGTAAAGACGTGGCGCTTTCGGTTCTTGCAGATTCTGAGCCAAGTTTTCTCTCACTGCATCTGCTTTTGAAGAACGCTTAGGGGAAAAAAAAAAAAAAAATCAATGCAGGAGAAGTCTCCCTCGTCTGCACCTCAGCCGTGGCTCCCCTCCCTCTTGTCCTTTGCTCTTGCAGGGTATTGCCTTGGCAACGCACGAGGAAACAAGTGGTGCTCTTCAAGACTCAGACATTAGGGTCAACACTAATCTGGGAGGGGGGTGGGGGTGTGATAAACAGTATGAACCAGAGCCAAAATCACTTCAAATAGAGCAGCACGAGACACGGTAGCATGGTTGCCAAGAGGGATACGGGCTCATTCAAATTAAGAAAGGCATGATTCATAGAGGGGCCTTTTAAAAAACAGACATCAAAAAACACATGAGTCAAAAGGGAAATTGTTTGTATGGATATAAAATGATGTGGTTTGTCCATTTAAAGCATCCCTTGTTTCACTCTGATGCCACAGATAGGGGACCGGTGCAGCTAACAGAGCTAGTTTCAGTCAATGAATGCAGAAATAATGCTCCTTCATTACTGACTGTTTGCTAAGCCCCTTAGGCTAATGTTGGTACACTTATCAAACACTTCTCACGCCATAATGTAGCTTACAGTAATAACTGTGACTAATTTATCATTGAAATTCCAGTAGCATTTCAGCATGTACAGCGATGAATTTCTCACGGAAGAAAGTAAAAGCAGGCTCTGGGAGAAAGCTACAGTACGTGCATTAAATATGCACACACGTCATATGAGGGTAAGAAAATAAGCCAGGGTGAAGCTGTTCATCCCAGATTTTTTTTTTCTTTTGAAAAAAGGGGAAACGTAAATGAAACCGTAATGAAAAACTTATCGTTCGCTGTTTCTGTTACATGAGAAAAGAATTTTAAAAACGGGGAATACCTGATGAGTCGCAGTATCTAACACCAATCTAGCCGCACTTACTGGAGTGTGAACTTTCCCAAACCGAATGACGAGCATGAGAACATTATTCTAATTTCACACATTGGCTCCCACGCTGTGGCTGTTCCAGATAATTTTCTAACGTAACCTATAACCTCGCATGATAATAAAGCTGATGGCATACTCCTCACGTTTGGAAAGGACACCAGGCTGCTGCTGATGCCAGTCTAACATACACACTAACACTTATGTTTTTAGTCTTGAAAAGGCTACTTGGAAGGTAGCGGTGACCTCTAAGGTTTACCTTAACAGAGTGTGGCATAGAGCCTTGTATGCACACTGATGCTGTGTGCAGAGAAATCCAAAGCTTCCCTTATTACACGACAAACATAATGACATCCAGCGACAGATTTTATGTGTAATATTTGTTGTTATAAATAATGTCATGAGGAAATCAGGATTAATGCATGCACTGGTTTAATTTTTTAGGTAAACATGGAATTATATGCAGGGCATTTTAAATCTAATCTAATAATCTCGTCAATTCACAAAAGCTTTTCATTTTTTCCCCCTTTTTGTTTAATTTTTGTGCTATACCACAACATTTTTATTATCTAAAGGCCATTTTCTCTCCCATTACTGGACTTGGAGTTATGATTACAATAGCGAAAGGTCGCAATAATGATGATAATAGTTAGTCGCATTATGGTACTACTGGGTCACTGAATGCTTTTCGGCTTTGGTCTGCTTGTTAAGTGTTATTTTCTACATTTTCTTTTGAATAAAAGTCAATTTTAATGTGACTCGAAAATACATTTTTCTCAGTACAGGAAAAAAAAAACACATAGAGGAACAAAACGATACAAAAACATGTTCTAGGCCTGATGCCAGACCTTTTAAACACACTGGGTTTTTTTTTTTTAAGGATTATGTAAATGAAGGGCTTGCAGCAAACCTTGTCACCTGGGCACTGCTGTGATGGCTGCCGAGGGTCTGTCGGCTCCTTTCTTTAATGGACATTAGTCACGACAGTCGAGCTGCTCGACTGCAAAGATCACCTGTGCCCATACGCAAACAGACCTTCACACAAGGTGGCACTCCCACAAAACCAAAGAGTCAGCGGCTCTCAAAGCGAGGCGGTTACTTAGAAAACCAGTCCCACCGAGCATCTCGGAAAGAAATTATTCATATTGTTGTTAAATCCCTGCAAAGTTCCCCCTCTTTCTGCCCTTACAAAGCTGTCTCGTTTTTATTCTGCATTTATAATGCAAATGTACCCAAGAAATGCATTAAGATGAGTGATTTCGCCTATTCTTCTCTTTCCATTACCTTATAATGCGGCTCTGCAGGTTTTTAACATGTCAGAATTAAGGGGTGCGATCATCAGGATGTGTCCTCGTTTCTCCGTCCATTATCTGGCGCAGCTACAGAGCCAAAAGCCACAGGTGCTAATGGCTATCTCTTTCACATGCTTCCCATGCCGACTTCTAACACGCTGTACTGACAGTTTGGGTCCAACTGTTCATGCACATGCACAGTCCATTTGTCTCTGCCTCTTCGGGTGTTTTTCAAAAAGCTCTTGTGAAGCCTGATGTGCCCATAAAACCCTTTTTTTGCCACAGTGAGTGACGGAGAGATGGGGATATATTATATTATATTAATGAAGCGATGACAAAAAGGTGGGTGTGATATGAATGGCAGAATAATAGGGTGACAGGAATGAGTAAGCACAGCGGGGCTAAATCCATGCATTAATTAACACAAATGAGTGTCATGCAACTGTCAGTGACGGGCTTTAATCCCGGCTCCACGAAGGAAGTGCTTTTGATTAATGCCGCGAAGTGGGAGATTATTTTTCGCAATTTTTCCCCTCTCTCCTAGCACACCCTTGACATATGCATCCCCTTACTGGAGACTCTGTGCTTTAAATGCTACTAATGATGATGAATCAGTAGCGACAGCAGCCCGGGCCACGGGATGAGTTGCTATTCAGATAGCGTGCGCGCGTGCGCGCGTTCATGTGCGGACTTATAAACGTGTTGGGGTTGACATTTTGACAGGCCTCGGCAAACTGTTCACATTGATTGATGCGCAGGCTCGCTCCTTCTGGGCGCTGCGTCCAATCAAACGCCGTGGCTGCAACTGAAAGACTCCCCATTTATCAGCATCTTAATTATACAACAGAGTGGCTCAAGACCTTGTTAGTGTAAGGGAAATGGCCATTGTTATGCTATACCTGTTGTTGTGGAAGCAATTCCCGCAGTGTTTATATTTTGCCGTGCGGCTGGAGAGATAATGGATGATTTATGAGCACTTTTTTTGCAGCCACTGGTCGAGGACGCGGGCACATTCACTAGACAAAAACATTCCCATTACACTTTAGGACCAAAAGAAGGTAATTCTGTCCGATAGGAGGAGGACGCGTATGTTTTTGTATTGTAAGCGTGGCAAGTAGATTTCTTTGTACACTCCAGTGTTGCCAGATGGGAAGAAGCACCAAAATTAGCTGGACTGCAGCTTTTATTTTCTCTGTCGACTCTCTCGGCTAGTTGTTCAGTTCTTAACAACCAACCTAACATCAAAATTTCCATTAGCGAGAGCCAATTTCCTGCAAAATAGTAAAAAAATAAAAATAAAATGCAGTCCCTTGGGGTGCACTTCAAAACCATATTAAACTACTGTGTAACAGTGCTTAATTTGTTTTTATGCACAATTCACAGTCCAGCCTTGAAGTTGCGCGAGGAGAGCAGCTGCCTTCAGCCAGACATATGCTTTACAGTACTTGTGGTTTAGCCAATCTAAGGAGCGTGGAAAGAAATGTAATTGAATACCTCTCATGTGCAAACCATAAAAATAAAAATAAAAATACTGAGTGTGAATTTAAAAAGGAAAAAGAAAAAAAGAAAAGACAGGATTGAGTTGAATGTCTTCATTTCACAACATGACAGAGGACGAGATAATCGTTTGATTCTCCTCGTTAAGAATTCAGTGTAATCTTTATCCTGATGGGAGCTGGGACTGAATCAAAGGGCTGTTCCTGCTTCAACCATAAGTGGTCAATCAGTAGTCTGAAGAACATTGTAATGATTTCCCAGGAATGTGTATTTTAAGTGGATTCAAGGCTGGTTGATGATAGATGGCAGAGTGGAAGCTGCATAAATTCCATTTTTAAGAGAAGTGGAAGCCTGAAATCATAAAGGTAAATGTGAAAAAGCCTTTCATTTCCTTGCCATCCGAAATGACTCCAGAAAGGATGTTAGAAAATTCTTGATGCTTGTGTAGCCATTATTTTTTGGGGGCCTCTTATATTCCCATAACAGAACACTATTTTGGGAAACAGTCAATGAAAAGCCCAGATGAGAGAGCCCGTTTTCCACTGAGAGAAATGAACTGACGAGCAGCACATTCAGCTCATTCTCTTCTTTTACTGACTGCATTCAGCTTCTCCTGGATGTCATGAAACTGTCTTAAAGCAACAACAACGACAAAAAAACCCCCACAAGACAAGCAACTGCACTGAACTCAATTTGGTCAATGGCATCTAAAGATATGGCAGATATGGCATCTAAAATTAGCAGTTAAACAATAACTGAAGTCCTGCCCCACTTTCAAACTGGCATGTGTCCCATTGGCCTTTGTTGCACAATGTACTTTTGCACAGAAGGTTTTCCGTCACCAGCCTTTGTGAAAAGCTGAAATATATGGCCGGCCAATTCTGCCAGTGTTCCTTTATGACTAATTTATATTTATTCCTATCCAAATAATTATTTGTGCATGTTACTGAAAGTTTACCCCTCCATAATAGTGACCTACTTCAGCTTGAACTGCACACCACAATAGAAACATCATAAAACAATTACAAAATATGAATGTTAAATGTATAAAATGCATTCAGATTGCATTAGCGAGAGTGACAGTATATCTGATTTCTCGTAGAATAGTACCAGCTAAAGAAACCACAGTGGAAACAGAGCTGCTGCTCTGTCCTGAGTGGAACTCTGTGTTCTGTGTACTGGAACTAGCCGGGGTTAAATCAGTGCAATTGTTAAGCATGCACATTTGGCAGAGTCAGAATGCAGAGAACAAACTCCGGTGCTCTTTGTGGTTGATGCAGTCAGTGTATGGGATAATTGGTTGGTTGTAGCCGACTAGCTAACTGATGCAGCAGGTCTGGACTGCATCAGAGCACTAACTGTCTATCATTAGGCTGAGTCGTCTCTAATCGTTAGCCATGAACATTATGTTTTCATAATCTCACTTACCAACAACCCTTAATGCTGGCATTAGCTAAAATATACGCTCCTGTAAGTTCTTTAGGTACCCCTGTTCAATAATGCAAATACCTAATGAGCCAATGAACAACTCAATGCATTAAGCCATATAGAAATGGCCAAGGCATCCTGCTGAAGTTCAAAGCGAGCATCTGAATGGGGAAGAAAGTTGATTTAACTGACTCTAAATGTGGCAAAGTCATGGTTGTTGGTGCCAGGTGGCCTGATGTGAATAGTGCTGATCTGCTGGGATTTTCCCATCTCAGCCATCTCTAGGGTTTTTACAGAGAATGACCCAAGAAAGTGACACTGCACAGCGAGCTTCAGTTTTCTGGGTGAAAACGACTTTTTGGTGACAGAGGAGAATGGTCAGATGCTTCGAGCTGATAGGAAGACAACAGTAAGTCAAATAACCACTTGTTACAACCATAGTATGCAGAGGAGCATCTCTGAACACACAATACATCAAAGTTTGTGGCTGATGGGCTACAGCAGCAAAGGTCCAGCCTGGTGGTGATGGCGGTGTAATGGTGTGAGGGATATTTTTTTGGCTCACTTTGAGCCTCTTAGTACCAACTGAGCATCATTTAAACACATCAGCCTACCTGAGTGTTGTTGCTGACCCTAACCATCTCTTTACTACCCCACTGTCCCTCTTCTGATATATCCTTCCGACAGGATTAAACAGTATGTCACAAAGCTCAAATAATCTCAAACTGGTTTCTTGAACATCAGAAATGAGTTCACTGTAGTCAAATGGCCTCCACGGTCAGAGCACCTTGGAGATGTGGTAGAAAAGGAAGTTCACATCATAGAGCTACAGCAAACGTGTGACGCTGTCATATCAGCATTCACTAAAATATCTGAGTAAAATACCAGGTCCTTGTTAAATGAGGGAGTCTAACTTGGTACTGGCAATGGGTCCCTAATGAAGTGGCCAGTGAGTGTTAGTCACACTAAGCTGCTGGTGAAAACAAGCCAAGTACTGGAAAAAACTTACAGTGTGGTATCATTTTTTTTTTATAACTAACCAGCTGCCTTTATATATTTTTGGATATAGGTTTTTACATAAATGTTCCCAGACATCAGTGAATACAGTGAAATTATCTTAATGTTTATATTTAATGTCAGTGACCAGGTTCATGAATTGAGATGGTGGACCAGCACCAGTTTACAGGCCTATTTCATAAATCAGCTATGCCCAGGCTGAGAGAGGTGTCTGCGAATTTGAGGAATTCATAACTGATTGGGATCCATCGAGCAGCACAAAAGAACATGACTTTCAGTTGCGTTCAGTCTTTGAACTGCACTTTTTTTCCCACACTGAGCAGAGCCCTTGGCTGCTCAAAAGGCAAAAAAGAACCGACAAGTGCAACCTTAAAAAAAACCTTTAAAATGACTCCTACACGTACATGAAAAGAACTTGCAGAATTTTAACAATAAATCAATCCCCTTGACTATCATCAAGTTTGTGTTCATTTAATTTGACCACAGCACAGTTCCCACAGCATTCCGAATCAAAGGAACAAAGCAAATCACGCATTTTTCAGGGCTCTCAGTGTGAGCCTGACCTCGATAATGTGACACTGTGCCAACAACAGAAAAAGAAACATTAAAAATGGATAAGCTAAATTTGAAATTCCACTGTGAAAGATTTGAAAAAACCCTGTTGTCTTTTGTGCCCTGCTTTCCCCTTTACTTATTTCTTTTTTGTCTGTACCACCTGCAGGGCCAAACTGCTACGCGGACACGGCGGTGATACCGGCTGGCCGAGAGGTGAAGATTGATGAGTGCACAATCTGCTACTGCACATACGAGGAAGGCACGTGGCAGATTGAGCGTCAAGCCACCTGCAGTAAGAACGAGTGCCAGCGGAGCTAGAGTCTGGCACGGCAACGAGAGAGGGACATTGGCACGCAACACCAGTGCCGAGCCGCATGCACACTCTCAGCCTTTCACCCAGTCTACCGGGCATCAGGGTCGGACAGCACCCCTCGAGCATTTCAGCATTAATACTGTAGTCACTCCTGTATTACTGAAACAATGCTTTTATGAACGTTTATAATCCACACACAGAATATCTATTTATCTATGTATTAAATTATTTATGGATATATATACGAAATATAGGAGTCATTAATGCTGAAACAGTGGAAGACTATTTTTTATAGTATCTGTATTTTATTAAGCAATGTATTGGACCAGAGGTCAATAAAACAACAGAATGTATAGAACACACGCAGCTGTCTTCGGAGGTGTAAACCTCAACGTCTCTTAACCCGCGGTGTCATCCGACAAATCTCGACACCCGTCCCTCTACCACCAAAGTGCAGACTAGACTGTGCGCAATTCATTTTGCAGTGCTAGGGTGCAGACTTGCTGTGTAGGACAGTGCAGTGCAGAGTTACAAGCAAACAACAACGAAGAAAGAGGAGTAAATTCACGAGGACTCGACTGTTTCCTGATTTCTTTTATCCTGTTTTTTTCCCCCCTGGATGTTCAAATGTGCTTTGATTTGAAAGTGCTTTTTTTGTATTTCTCTCGGTACAGTGTGTTCATGTTTCAAATAAATGCCATTCTGTGCTCTGTAAATGCTTCAGCGGTACCTTTTTTTTTTTTTTTTTTTTTCTATGAGTGT
>VURO01035727.1:44753-72175 GCA_015108175.1 Pelvicachromis taeniatus
ATGGTAATTCATCATCCAGGTCTTGATGCATACTGGGAGAGTGGCCGGTGAATGTATTAGCTACCAGCTCACATGCTGCCATTCACTCCCTTGGGATATTTTGATTATGAAAACTATAGGGACGTCAGACCGCAACAATGCAAATTTTGTTTGCGGCGCCCCTAAAGAACACAAAAAGTTCTGTCGGGCAGTGAAGGTTGAGACTGTGGGTGACAACTCTGCGGCTCCTTTTCTTTCTTTTTATAATGTTTAAGTTCAAAAGCAGGTAATTTCACCTCGGTCAGAAGGGATGGAAACAGTAGAGGCGAGCACTGTGCAGGTGGTTTAATAATGGAAACAGAGGTCTTCAGGGACAACTCCATCTTACCGAGCAACAGAGGAAGTCCATTACCTTCGGTGTATCTTTGCCTAATGCAGTGTCTTATTTGTAATTGAAAATCACACACGTGTTATTATGCCGAGATCAAAAGCAGAGATGCGGAGTGGTGTCTTCAGACACCTCGAGGCTGAGAAAAAAGTATCCCTAAAAGCAGAAATGATATGAAACAGCCCGGCATCCTTAACAGATGAGCTAAAGTACCTTTTCCTCAATGTATCCTGTTATCTGTTCATTTCATTCTGAAGTCGATGTTAAGTAAAAGTGCATAAAGTGGATATTGTTATGATACCTTTATCATACGGTTCCTGTTATTCTTTGTTTGAATTGGTTTAGGAAGCTTTTAGCTCGTTATTTCACATTTTTATTTTTCACTTTTAACTATATTTTGATTTTAGTCTTTGCACTTTTGTCTTGAGCAGTTAAACTTCCTGGCCTGGAGACCTACAGTACCGTGCAAGTCTTGAAGAAGTTTTTATTTGTTTGTTTTCTTGTTTATTTGTTAAGCCACTTAACCCTGATCTATGAATCCTTCAAGCATAAAAGGCAGCTCACTCAAGAGATGAACCAGAGTCTACACAAAGCAAGGAACTGGTTTTAAATTATTACCGCAAACAGCAGGCTTAATATTTCAGAATGACAATGATCCCAAACACCAGACATTCATTCCCAGTGTTAAAGTAATGAATTACTGTAATTACATTATTCAATAATGCAGTGATGTAATATGTTACTGTACTAAATTCAGTGATTGCATTATAGTTACAAATATGTTGCTATTCATGTTAGCATTTCCAACAGTCAGCTAATTTCAGTTCATGCGTGGCAGGAGAAAAATGGTGGCTCATGCAGCCATTTAAGGAGTGAAGATATGGACATCAATTTATTTTTATTTCACAAAAGGACAAGAGCGTGATGGTAAAGCTCACACTGCATCCAGGACCGAAACAACCACTGCTAACACAACATCAGCTGTTTGCAAGCGCTTAGATCTGCATAGACAGTTTGCTAACACAAAACTAGCAAACAGCCCAGAGTGATTTTAAAACTGAGTGCACGCTGACCCCAACAGTCAGACCCTGCTTATCAACAAGTAACAACAGCAGTGATGAGCACTCAGACTTGCAGCCTCCATTTCCACCAGTTTGTGTTTCTAAAGTAGAATCACTGTGGCGATTGCTTTGACGTGTCTTTGGACTGGTTTTTATCGTTACACCATGGGTATAGAGATTTGTGTTAGTGTGTGGCACTGTAGCCTCTGATTTATATTGTTAACTATTTGTGACAGTGCCTTTCAGGTCATTTCATAGAGTAATGAGAAAGTAATCCAACGAGTAGTGTAACTAATTACTTTTCCCTGCAAGTAATTAATTAACATGCTGCGTTTATTTATTTATTTTTAAAATGGTAATACATTACATATTACTTTTAAGAAAACTAATATTTGAGACATTACCTTTCCTGAGTAATGACCCCACCACATACATACCTGGACATAAAAAAATATACAGTGGGACACTACCAGTCATGGATTGGCCTCCCCAGAGCCCGGTCCTCAGCATTTTTGAAGCAGTGTGAACTCATCTTCACAGAGAAGAGAACAAAAAGAAGCCAAAAAAAGAGTTTTGTATTTTCTTCGAGGAGCTTGAATAGCTATTCCTGAAGACTATGTAAAGACATGACAAGAAAGCTTGCCTAAGAGAGTTCAGCCTGTGTTGAGGAATATAGGTGGTCATACCAAATACTGGCTTTCAAGCTAATTAAATTTTTTAAAACTCTGTATTTGCCTTCTATACTCAATTTCTATGTATGTTTTCACGTTTTCCATTTTCCTAACAAAATATAAAGGAATGAGGGGTGACTCAAGACTTTTTCATAGTACTGTAGAAATGTACTGAAACATTCCACCAATTTGTATGTTTATTCCTAAAGACAAATAAGCAAATATGCAGTTTAAAAATAGTTTCAGTTGACTGAAATCTATCAGACTAAATGAGACCTGCTCTACTAGACTAGCTTTACATGATTCACAGTTCAATATAATCGTTATTTATTGCAAAGTGGGCCTTTGTGCAGCTCCCAAGTTTGAAAGATACCATTCTAACTCCTCCCCCTTTGTATAAGTAATTTGATTGGTTGCCCCTCGCAATCAGAAAATTTAAAAAGGCAGATGCATCATTCAGAAACAAACTATCTGAACCCTGAACTTTTTGTAACCACTATTTGAAGCCACATTGTAATCTAAACACCCACACTGTGACAGTAGTACATGTCCTGTTTGTCCCTCAGTCAGTCCTCAGTATATATACTGTGCTGAAGTTATCCTTCCCTGTTTGCGCTTGTGTTTTCTCTCTGCTCCCCTTGTGTATTTTGGATCTCAGCTTTTGTTCCCTTTTGCGTTTGCTATTTGGACTTTGTTCATTTGGACTTTATGTATCGGCCAAATTAAAGGTTTGACTTTGTTATTTCTGTCTGCTTTGGTGTCTGCATTTGGATCCTCGTCTCTAAAGCCTCTCCAGACAAAACTGGGGAAAAGGGAAAGATCTGTAGTCCTAATATAATTTATTTAGTCTGTATCAGTATCAGTGAAGTATCAGTACCACCATCTTTGTCAGCATAATGTTTGACTGTTTAGATCTACTGCGTGGGTATTTGTTTTCTTGTATGTTAAATGATTTTAAATAGTTCATTTAAAATAATTGCAAACATGCCAAGCCGGAATCATTTGCCTAATTATTTACTTGTTGATTATTCTTTGTGTTCGTTTGCGCTTTGAATACCTAATAGCCCTCCCTTTTTTTGGAAAGCTTATGGTTGCGCTTCCTGATAAACTAATTCATTACTGTAATGATGTGCCTGAGTCACCCATTCAAGTGACAAAATTGGCTACCAGTTTTTTCCCCCCCGTGCAGCTAAAGCCTTCTCTCAAAGGAGGGCAGACGCCACCGTTATCCCAACTTAGTCATGATATACGGCTGCTTGTATGTCTGCTGCAGTCACCATATTCATCACTGAAAGTGACATTGCGTTATGCTGACTCTCCCCTGGGGAATGTTAACATTAAACCATCATGCTCATGCGTCTCCATGATAGCTCCGAGAGGGCTTTGCGGGGGGAAGAGGGTGTGTGAAAACTTCCATATTAAAAGCATTATAAGGAGCAGATTTTTCACTCCCACCTCCCTCGTGAAAAATGTACAGCGGCATATTCATTACTTCATTGAGCTAACTGAGTGTGACAAGCGGAGAGCTGCAGCAACCGAGGGCAGGGAAGCAGCGCTACAATAAAGCCTTCGGCCACTCTCTAAGGACATGGCTACCCCTGCTGCTCGTGGGAGCTACGTCTATGCACTCTGTTTGGATTTTTCCAAATGGTTGAGGGTGCCACACACAGCATGACACAGACAACGCTGCAGCCAATTTGCCCTCTAATCTAATGCATTCATGGTCAACGGGCAGTAATCAATTCAGTGCCTTTACAGTGTGATGAATTTGACCCACGAGTTATGACTTAGGGCCCTGGTGCTATAAATATGGTCATGCATTTTCAGCAGTTTACAAGACATACGGACGAAATCCCAGCCGCGGATGCTTTATGCAACAAACGTCGACGTGGCTCTGTTGTATGAACTCTATTGCATATCATGCATACAGAGATGGCTGGATAGAGGAATTACTTTTATGAGCTGTGGCCCCACAGGTATTGCTGCCTAATATATCAAACCTTTATGCGGGAGTGATACGAACACTTGCAGTCATTAATATCTGTCTTTCATCTCGTCTCGTTTATCTGTTTAATTTTCTTGCAGCTCCTTCTTGCAGTGATAAACGATGCTGTCTGTCCCCATTCTAAAGCGTCCTCTCCGCTCCCCACGTGCCAGGTGGCCGCCTCACCTCCTAGCCCTGCCTGTACGATCCAGAGGTGTCATACCGGCTCACCCTCAACCCTCTAATTAACAAAAATACTGGCTCTGCTGCCCTGGAGCAGCATCAGCCTATATTGTCTTCAGAAAGCCCGGCGCTACATTTGGGACTTTGCTTTGATGACCCTCTGCAGCGACAGCAGCATCGGGGACAACAGTGGCTCTTAATCCAGAGCAACAGTTATTTCTCAGATGAATGCAGACTGTGCAAATTAGTGGCTGCCGCACTATAGCATTGGACCTGGCACCACAGGCGAGATGTGAGATTTAAATTATTTCTGAGACTGTGGAGGAGTCTAGAGAATGGCAGACAATCTGACTAATAACACAGGATTCAGTAACAAGGGCTGCTCCGATGGTAATGACTCCTTGCTCCAGAAATCTCTGATTCCTTGCGAAAAAGAAAAAAATAATAATACAGTCATCTCAAGCCTAGTCTGGTATTTAAAATCCTGCAGCAACCAAGAAAACCCCACAAAAAATTCTGAAATAATTGGGAGACAAAAGCATTGGAAGGAGTACAGTGTAGTGCAGTTAGAAACCTCTCATAAGGGAAGGATTAATGGAATCCAACTCCAGTAAGTCATGTAGACCTGTAGAGCCATATATAACCGAATTCCTTAGCAATGCTCGGAAATCTGCACACTTTAAGCCAAAAGACTGTTGCGACAAATGGTGTGATTTAGAAAAAGTGATTTCAAAAAGAAACCCACAGAAGATTTCACAAGTGTCATTCTTGCTCTCCTTTTGTGGAGGAGCACTGTGTGGGAGTTGGGCATATTCACCAGTCGGCTATCAGAATAACTCTAATTAGGCTATTTTTAACACATCCTTTTCAACAGCTCTTGGGTGTTTACATTTCCTAATGACAGCCCGAGTAAAAAATCATCTATCAGCAAGCATCACCATCATCACCACCACTGACACATTAGCATCAGTTCTCTCCCAAGAAAAAAATGCCACCTAGCCAGGGTGCCTTCAGTATTCGTTATAAAGCGCGCGCGCCGCATCGTGCCTATAAATTTATGGGGCATTTATTTACATTTGTACATTAAATTTCAGACAACTCGACGAGGCTAATTAATAGGCAGCGAGGCACATAGTATTCTTGTGCTTTTTGGCTTCAGTGAATATGAGACAGCTCTTTCAAAGCCTGCACATTCACCAGATTACAGCCTTTGTAAAAACACTTTTTGCTTTTTGCCGTGTGATTTACATAATTTTCATTTAGTTTACTGTCGGCTTTAAATAAATAAATAAAAACAAATAAAAAAACAGAGCCTACATTTGAAGTTTCTCTGTCGGCTAAAAGCACTTCAGGCGTGAAAAAACAACTTGTTTAGCCTTCATGAGCAACAATAAATAAATAAATAATTTAATTAAATAAATAATTTTAATATTTCTTCAGGGACTTCGGTCAAAGTCGGTGTTGGACTTGTGGTCACCTTGGTAGGTTTGAATTCATAATGCATCATCGTGACAGTACAGCTGAGACTTTTATTTTTTGCTGTGATATTTGCGGACTGTCATTGAATTCAAAGGGGACTGGGGTAGCTCTACTGCTTCATCTTACGTCTAGGCTCCACTGCTCCATCTTGTGGTTTCTTGGGGGAATAGCGGGCAACTTTTTATAAGGAGGGGGTTCAAAAAGCTCCTTACCAATCACGAGAAGTAATGTGGCGTTCTCCCAGGAGGAGACATACAGTTCACTAACCCTGAGGCTGGGCCAAGTCTTCCCTTTATCATTTGCCACTAAAACAACATTTGTGTGGAGTATTTTTCCAGGGCATGGCTGACTAAATGTTTTTATGTGGTCAGAGTGATAAATTAGTAGACGTAGCTTGCCAAAATATAGCAGCTCAGAGGGAACATTATTAGTTATGAATGCTCCCCTGAAGTGAATCAGCGTGGTGTGGCATCCAGAATGGATACTGGGGGATGTTTATTAGACCTTTGCTCTGTTATATTATAACAAACACAGAATAATGTGCTCAGGTATGTGGAGCTGCACCTCCACGCTCAGCACACAGGTCTACATGTCAGTAATTTGATCCGAGCAGGAAACAAACCCAGTCTCTGGGCAACGAGCGCTCACTGCACAAACTCACAGAGGCCTTCAAGGAATTTCCTCCCAGGCAGTAATGACTGCAGTTTTGGATCCCTTTGAGCCTTTTTCCTCAGAGCTTCACGTCATCAGGCGGCTGAACTCCAGTTTGCGCAGAGATGGTGGGAGAGATAGATCAAAAACTGGACATGCCGGCTCTGTTAGACTTCAGCCCCCTGCTGAGCGTGTCACCCTGGCTCCTTTAAGAGATGATGTCCCCCTGTTGGACCCCTGCTGTGGTCAGCTGAGTGCTGGAGCTGAGGTAGTTCTGGGTCTTAAAGGTCGAAAGAAATTCATAGATTTTGATCATGTGCCCTCAGCTCTGTGGGTTCCTCCCAGTTTCAGAGAGAGGCCTCAAACAGCCCCAAACCTCTCTGTGGTCTGTGTAGACGGGAACGAGGACAGGGCCTGGAACTCCAGGAGGATCCCCCATGCGGCTGTGACAGCACGACTGAGTGGTAAAAAAAAAAGAAGCATGGCAATCAAGCCTTGAGAAGGCTTGATTCAACTATTTTTTACCCCCAGAGGCAAAAAATAAGCAGAAATTTGATCAAATATGGAAGTAAATGCTCCTTTACATTTGTGCTTTAATGTTTGGAATTACGTGTTTGGAATAACATAATGTTTGACTTTATATTATATATAGATATTGTCTCAGTTGTTTTTCACGATGCACCAAATGAATAACCAACAATTGATAAAATTAAGTGTCAGTTTAATATATCGCTTGACCCCCAAGGGAAAATGTGCTGAGCATTGTGAATACAAATTAAAAACTGTTTAGAGAGTAAATTTTCCGTTGGCTGAAAAGCTGCAGTATCACCACGCTCTCTGGTCGAGTTTCAAGGTTGTTTCATCAATCTTCTTGTTTTCGTTGTAATGATTATGGATGATAGCTGCGGCAGGGTGACAGATCGAAACACAAGAGATTTTATACTCATAAAAACAATTCTAAAAATAAGTTAAATAATGAATAAATGTATAAAATCTTAATATATTAAACTCTACAGAAACAGTAAGCAAACAAGCAAAACATAAAGCACCCAAATGAATCAAATAATTAGTTGTAGCTACCTGCTGTTGGGTGCTGCAGGTCCTGGTCACGTCATATTAGTGGTCTTCCATGCAGGCACAGTGTGGAAGCCACTCGAAAAATGTCAGGCACCTGTACAACTGCTCATTAATGTAAATCTCCAATCAGCCAATCAACACACTGATTATTGCGTCTAAAAATACACAGGAGCAGGTTTGTGTTTCTTTAAGTTGAAACAGAGCATAGGGAAGAAAGGTGATTTATTGGTGTCTGACAGGCTGGCCTGAGTATTTCAGAACAATCTCAAAGTTTTCCAGAAAATGGTCCGAAAATGAAAAAAATAAATATATTGCAGTATTCTTAACAAAAATACCTTAAGTTACAGTGTGTAAAATCTCACCACTAGATGCCAGTAGATTGCAGACTGCAGGCAACTGAATTATTTTTTCTTAACTCTTAACTTTTCTTCTTTTTTCTTAACTTAAAATGTCTTATGTCAAATTATATTTTTTTCAGAAAAAACACAGTTGAGTCAGCCAAGAGAAATCAAATACATTTTACTGGACTGACCTTCTGATGGCTGCTCTAGCAGGATAATGTGCCACGTCACAAAACTCAGATTAGGGCTTTGCAATATGACCAAAATCTCAAATCCAGATATAAGACATTTCTCATCCCGATAACGATATATATCACATATATCACATTTTCTGTAAATTCTGTGAATTTCTGGCAACAGGACTTGTGTCAAGTGTTTTCAGCTGGGCGTCGTGTACCTGGAGTCGAGTGTTTTGACGAAACCATATTTTTAGATATAAGTTGCAACGGGTGCCATTTTCTTGGTATTTATTGCATGGTCTCAATAGTCACCAGATCTCAGTCCAATAAAGCACCTTTGGGATGATTCACATCACTGATGTGCAGCTAACAAATCTGCAGCAACTGTCATGTTAACAGGCCACCAAAATCTCACCGGAATGTTTACAGCACCTTGCTGAATCTGTGCCAGAAACATTAAGGTAGCTGTGACAGCAGAACCTAAAAAACGGTTGAGTCTGTTCATCTGGATGTGGCGTTTTTAGTGGGAGAAACCTTCATCCAAGTGACCTCTTCAGTCTCAGCTGACTGCAGGTTTCCCCAACCTTATAAACAGTACATTTGCACAATGACTGAAACTAGCACCACTAGGGTCCTAAAAGACCCTTAGGACCCCTCCTCGATTCAATTCAATTCAATTTTATTTATATAGCGCCAAATCACAACAACAGTCACCTCAAGGCGCTTTACATTGTAAGGTAGACCCTATAATGAAGGCAGATTCAGAAGGCAGAAGTGCAACTCAGTATTAGTAAGGGGTAACTAATGAAGTGATCGGTGTGTGTATTTATTGTTACCCTAAAAATTATTAGCTAGTAAGTTTTTTGTTTGATAAAATATTAAACATTACATCTCTGTAAGCTAAATATTGATGCTTTGTTTAGCTAGCATTGGCTAGTGCTGAGCAGGAATTGCTTGGCTCATCATTTTCCCAGCAGTAGTTTTCACTGTAAGTTAAATTTGTTTCTTTGACTCTCTTTTTGACATTTAAGCTCTTGTTACATTTTTACAGTAAATACACAAACATTAATGAAAGCCTTTTGTTTACTGACTGGCTTAAAACTGCTAGCCGCGCTAACTGCTAAAGTTAGCTTTTGGAACAGTTCAGGAACAGTATTTATCATTTTGTGTCATAATATGGTTTTTATAACATATATAAATGTTATTCTGCAATTAAATTATAACAACAACCCAAAGCATAAAATACCCAGAGCAGCTACTAAAGAGCATTAGTAAAAGCTAGTTGGTATGTACATCTCCAGGCTAAATACTGTATAATTAAGCTTAAGCTGGCATTTGTAGTCTGTTGTGTGCGCCGTGCCTGATGGGTAATTGAAGGCACCACATTCATACTCAGTTCACCGAGACTGGGAGCTGGTCAGCAGGGACCATGGCTGTTTTTTGCTCCGGGGCCTGCTTGCAGGGTAATTTGACCTTGAGGGCAGATACTACTGTGCATAGTTATAGTTCACAATTTGTCACACTATGTATTGTTGTTGTGTCATCCTAAGGGTCAACTGATCCTGTTAAAATTCATCCTCACTCACTGAGGACACCAACAACAGTGACGATCAGTAACAATCTACCTCACACACATCCTGGAAATCAGGTGAGTGATGACTGACTGAACTGGTTTCTGTACTGAAGTGTGACATCTTCAATTTGCTTGTTTTGCCCAAATGAGAAATGAAAGACTTCACACATTAACAATTCATTCATTTTCCCTCTTCAGTTTTTCCTCTGAGCACATTAAAGTTTTGTTGATTTATATACTAAATCTTACTCCAGTGCAGACGGTGGAAACATTTTGGTTGAACTAATGCTGTTGGCTTGCTCGCTATCATTACACTTCATCACATAACTGTTGAATTAATCACTTTCCTATCATAACACAAGCACATATTAAGCATTAAATCAGAAATGCGTACCTCACACACAGTCCCATCACACCTCGCGTAATACTGCTATTATGTGGGCAGGTTTTCACTTTGAGGACATAACCTTGCTTTATTATTTTGTTTCTGAAACTGCTAATTGAAATGTCCATAATTACCTTGACACACATTATTGTTGTTTAAGAGCGGTGTGGCAGTGCTCAGTTATAGCAGATAGGTATTTTGTTCAGTGAATAGAGACTTGATTAAAGCCTGTATTTAAGCAGTGTGAAGTTCACGATTACTGTGGTGATAATACATTTTTAGTATGGAAGTTAACACATGCGCAGTGAAATCAATGGACCCTCTCAACTCTTTTCTGACAGTACAGTGATGTTCTGACAGTACGCTCAAGGTCACACATATTCACATATTAGTTTTCAATACAATGCCTGATATCTACAACAAAATAATTGGAACAGCCCGGACAATACTGCACGAACTGTAAAACAATTAATAATATCAGAAAGCAGATTCCATACAGCCGATGTTATCTGCTTAGATCAAAGTCAGTTTACAGCAGACGATGATAGAGACACCCTCATGTCCACCAGAGGGCACGCTATAACTTCTCTATTGGGAACACAGGCTTTTGTAACACTACTGACATCCCAACCAGCTTATCACCTTTTCAATGTCAGGTTAAGTCCTCACAGTTAAACTTTGTCAGTATCTGTTTTATCCAATAAGATAAACTTACCGGTATCTCACTTCTGCCATATCACACTTGCCATAAATGTTGACATAAGACGAGTCAGTCTGCTATCAGTCTGCTATCAGTCTGCTATCAGTCTGCTATCAGTCTGCAATCAGTCTGGGATAGAGTGTGGTCAAGTTGGCAGTTACATGCAGTCTGTTTGTGATAATGCAGAAATTAAGTGTAATAAATTGTTGGCATTCGCATAGACATAAATACACAATGAACAGAAATGTATATTTAACTGTTATATTTGCAACCTTCATGTTCAAGGAAGATAACCAGAATACAACCGGCTGGCAGCCACTTGAGTCGAGTCCCCTGGAGTTGTGCTCGCGCAGACTGATGAAGGAGGTTGCCTTCTATCTGATGATCTTTGCAATCGCCTTGTAATCAAAAGTTGTTTTCCGAGCAATCATTTGGTCACCACAAGTTGCATGTGAAGCAGTTCAATGTGGTCACCAGGCAGCCACCATTTTTATTTGCAGAAAGTTGTCCTATTTCTACTCATGTGACTAAAATGAGTTTGCTCTGAATTGGGTGATAGCTTTTTCGAGCTAAGCTTATCCATTGTAGGATGGTTTTCCGGTTGAATCTACTTTATACCCTTATTTCATCTCCCTCTTTAACTAAAGGAGGAAAAGGCAGTTTAGTTTTGCACTGCATTTGCTATTCCTCTGGTTTTGCTCTGTTTTCAGCATTGTGTTTACAATGCCTTGTTCTTTATCCACGAAGCTGCAAAACCAATAGAATCTGAATGCTGCCTGCTGATGTGTAAAAACGTCAAATACTGCGATTGACTCACTCGGATGCACTTTGGAGTGAATGTAGGAATCTGTGTGTCTTTGTTTTGCATTAGTCATTTAGAGAACAGTCTGATGTTTTGTGCTTTTAAGCACACTCAGCTTTAGGGGTGGTAATTACAGCCTGTTTGTTGGTCACGACTGAAAGATCTCAAGCACTACTGGATGGATTTCCATCAATTTTGATTCAGACATCATTGACCCCCGTAGGATGAGCCTCATTATCCATTTATGTTTACTTGATGAATCTGAGCTCAGATGAATTTTCACAGATTGGGTTAGATTTTCTGCATTTATCAGGGGTGATTTGGAAGATCATTTGGCTGGTGCCATCACTAATTAATGGTCTGATGCCAGGTGAGAATTTAAGTGAGAAATTATGGTTTTTAATAGCGCTTTTTAAATAATGGTTTTTAATAATGTTGAGTATAATTATAATAATAATAACTGGTAAAAACAGTAAAACATACACTCGTGATTAGATGTGTTAAAAATACATATGTGAGCCTCATGATTTCCAGTGGAACATGATACTGATAAATCTTCTGTCCTATGGATATTGCTTTTTAAGGATCCAGGAGTCGGGTCAGATACCTCACCAGCAGCGCGACACTTCAGATACACCTCTGCAACACAGAGGTCAGAACACAGGCACCTTTAATTGGTTCCTTTCAACAACAGTAATGCTTACCTCCTGATTACTGCTGTGTGAAGTCCACACACGATGTGGTTTCTTTTGAGGGTTATCGAGAGGGAATAGGTTTGATTTTGTGCTCCGTTGATGTCATCAGGGAACAATGCATCCTCTTGTTGTGTTAATTACTCTTTAATGAAATCATGCAGATGAACTGTAGTCTTGCTTAAAGCCTCGGGGAAGAATCGGCTCCCCAGTTAATAAGCTGTCTAATATATTTTGTGCAATGAAGGGGGCTGGTTAAGAATTCAAATTAAAGCAAATAACTTTCGGGAATCAAGTGAATCAATTGCACTAAAGGCACTTGTTCCACGTGTCTAATGACCAGAAATCCTCATTTCTCTGCAGGAGTTATGAGGAAGTTGGGTGGATTACAAAGGTACCGCGGCACTTGAAGGCACCAGAAACAACCCTGGAGAAACTGGCAGACCCAGTGAGTGAGCGTGCCTCACTGAGGCGCTACAACAGCCGACCTCAGCTGTGGCAGGTGAGCCATGGAGAGTGTTTGCATGTTGGCAAACGCTGCCGAGGCATGAGCTCTGTTTTCTTGGCCCCAGCAAAGGGCTTCTGGGGGTTTAGATCATTCCCACAACTGAGGGAAATTGGATTTTGGGATGGCTTTTGTTTCTCAAAGGCAATTTTCATAATAACCCATGCATAGGTGTGCTAATATTTTGTATTCGGTTTTAATAAAAGCGATAAATGTGATGAAGAAGCGAAGTTCATTACCTGTCAGTCTTGACCTTTTGGCATACAGTGTGTGCAGCTGTGTGACTGAAAGAAGCAGATATCCAGAAAGATGCTTAATATTTCTTTCTTTCTGTATTTCTCTCCTTCACGTGAAAAGGCCAAAATAAATCTGGTCCTCCTCTCTGGCATTAATGCTGTGGATGCTGGTACATCCAGCAGCTACTTGAACTAACAAATGAATTTTAAAGGATGCCTCAAATTTCTGACATTTCAGTTGTTTTACAGCCTATAAAATATGAGATCCAAAGGAACAGAAAAGCAGTGAGTGGAGCTGCAAAATGCAGCTAGTCCCGCATCCGTTTAACAGCTACAACACAGAAAACCTCCCTCACTGTGGCTCGCTTTCTCTGCAGTGTTGTTACTGTGTGTGTGTGTGTGTGTGTGTGTGTGTGTGTGTGTGTGTGTGTGTGTGTGTGTGTGTGTGTGTGTGTGTGTAGTTTCTTTTTTTTTCTACTGCATTGATCCAGTTTGTGTAGCACCCCGCTGGCAAAAATGACTGAACACACCCTGGTGAGCCACACTGTAGCACTGGGGTAACATGTTCCTTCATTACAGTGGACACGTGCACACCAGTTTATTTTTGAGCCAGACTCACATTGGACCGCTGTTGCACAGTAGCTGAAAACCCCATTGTTAGTCTTTTTGTGGGATCAGTTAGAAACAGAAAAATACTTGCAGACCTGTCCTTTAATTCTTCACATGAGTGCGGTGAAGATTTCAGTGTTTAATGCTTTAATTTAGGGGTTAAAATATAAACATTGCTGCACATCTGTTGTACCCATTGTGTTATTTATGTAAATGAATAAAGGTGATCTACAGATTAGTAAATTGTGATGAAGCGGCGATTGTTTCTAAGTCTGTAGGAGCCGAGTGGAACAGGCGGCAGCTTCGACTGAGGAGTGATGCCAAGAAACCGATATCTTTGTAAGATTTTGTTCATCAGTGGGAGCTCATTTTCACTTTCAGTCCTTTTGTGATGCAAATTTGTCACGCACCTTCCTGTATTTTGGTTTGTTCAGCTGCAGTGCATACCCAAGATCAGGTCAGATCCCTCTGTACACGTGAGTATTTTATGTTCGGCCACACAGAGTACTGTGCAAAAACTTTGGGTCATTTAGATGTTTAGTCCCTGCCACATTTATTCTGCTGTATGAACGGTATTCAGAGACAGGAACAGCAGGAGAAACAACCTGTCTGCTGCCATGAAACACTGAGCAACGTTCAAATAGAAAATGTTTTAGGTGGTCATGTTTTGATCCAGCTATTTTCTTAGCCTGTAACCTCTATTATATTTGAAGTTACTCTGCATATTTTCTCCGAGAGCCGACCTTCGCGTTCATTTCTGAGTGCTCGCTCGTGTATGTACAGTGGCACTGTCGGCTCTGAGAACATGGATAACATTGACAACGTGGATGAAGACTTCCACCCACTGACGGTAAAGAGGAGCGTTGTTCCTCCACGCACGCCAACAGCACGGTGAGACTCACACAAAGAGGTTTTTTTTTTTGTTTTTGTTTGTTTTTTAAAAAATTTATATTATTCTGAAACCACAGCAGACTTAGAATGTGAAGCCTGTTAGTGTGTTTCTTCTTTATCGATAGTCCAGTGTAACACTTTTAGAATAATTATGAACTTCATCTAAACAAGTCTGAAGCTTCAACAAATAAGACAAGAGTGTTTCAATCTGCTTATTTCAAATTTAGTCAATTTGCACAAGTGTATTCCTATTGGCCAGGCTGAAAAAAAAAGATCACCTTGCTAACAGGTGTTTGCTTTCTTCTCTGTTTTCCTGTGAATGAGTCATCTGCAGCACGCTGCCCGTCTTTAGCCATCATCTGTGAAAACGCTCGCGCACAGAGAGGGAGGAGAGCAAGTCCTAACTTGTTATTCATGCTGTGCATGTCAAGTTAGGATTGATTTTTTTTATCCAAGTCAAAGTGTGGCTACTTCTCTGTGGAATCGTTGCTGCACCATCAGCTGGGAAACCAGAAAGCAGGGCAAAGCAGGGCACGTCACATTTTTTCCAATATGCCCGCATGTTAAGGTGTTTCTTGTGGGGTCTCACAGATAGCAGCCCCAGTGCATGACTACAGTTCAACAAGTGGAAATAAGATGTTGCAGACTTCTTCTTGCAGGGAATTCTGATTTAAATGATCAGCCACTCTCCTGGCACTGACATTTAGAGGTGTCTACGGTTACATTTATTTTTAATCTGCTGCTCTGAATACTTTTATGTTTCTCTTGTTTAGCTAGCTGTATTGTTTTCAGGCTGAAGCAGCCTGTTGGGGCTTGGTAGAGTGCTGAAAAGCAATGCAAGGATCAAGGTAGCTTTGAAACAGGACCAAGATACTGTCATACTGTCAGTCTGTTTTCTGACTTTGTTGTTGTTTGCACTATAACCTTTCTCAACATTAAGCACTAAAATCAGTATGGCAAGATGGGTGGTGGTCATCCTCAAGTATTTTTTGCAATTTTTTACATGTCAGGTGTAAAATATTGTGGGTTCTTTTTCATTTAACTTTTTTCTATACATGTAGTCCCATCGAGACTTATTGTCTCATTTACAAGATACAATGTCTGTAATATCTTTTCCTTGTGCCAGCCGGACCACCATCCCTGGCTACACAGGCATGGCTGCCTATGCTGACTCTGCTGCTCCTGCAGCCTCTGCATGCTCCTCTGGGTGAGTCTGTAGTAAGCTTAGAAAACTCATTATATTTACAAACTTAATCCTATTCTGTTGTTATTGCTAACTGATTATGTCCTATAAAATATGACATTTAAAAAATATATAAAATATAGTCTGTTTATCTTGTAAGTCATGAATTTGTGGGTTGATTGAATTTATTATTTTACTATTTTGCACACTTTGATATTTCTTTCTTCCAGCACGTCTCCTTTATCCTCAACAGAAATTTTATTCAGTTACAAAAACAAACATCACAATTCTCCACTAGAGGGCGATCTAATGCAATCCATAGACACGAGGTTGCACGCTTAACTTCACCATACAGATGCCCATTATTTATTAGTGTCTACAACTCTAACTACTAGAGTGAAACATGTCAGAGGAATAAGGATCGGGGCCCACAGTGGCAGAAATACACACAAATGACAATGCTTTCAGCTTACCTTGTATCAAAGTATAGCACTAAGAGCACACTAACTTCTGTGACTGGGTTTGTACCACCCATAAGAATCAAACTGGGGACCTTTTGGATATGGTCCTCACTTGTTAACCGCTACACCACAGAGTCAAACAAGAAATATGCAGAAACATGCGTGCAATCTGGAGAAAAATAAACCAAAGAGCATGAAATTAGTCAAATTAAAAGAGTGAACACTGTTTTAGGGAAATGGCCAGACAAGATAAAAACAGTGTCAACAAATGTGCTCAAAGAAATAATATAAATCCTGAATAATCACTATTTTCTAATGCTCCTACTTTTTCATTTCATTTGTTGTTGAACTTCATCTTTTTTTGAGGGTGCTGTACATATTTGAGTGGCATTGCTTAAAAGCTTAGTATAGCTTTTTGTTGTTGTTGTTGCATGAGTGGGCAGGTGAGGTGCAGGTTAATGGTCAGTTGGAAAAGGCATCAGTAATTGGAAATGTTAGAAAAAAGAGATTAAAAACAATGGATGTCATTCCTAAAGCTGACATGTAGGGGATTTGAGAGACGTCATAAGTGTTGCAGGGGAGGATTTCACTGTCGATTTTCTAAAATTAAGCAAATCATCAAAAACAAATGAAAAAGTTTAAATTCAAATGGAAATCTTAAGGTGTTTAATTACCAGCGCAACACTGAAAATACGTGTGCTGATGCGAGTGAGCCCTTTAACTGTGCAGTGCAAACATGGCTCCACTCTGGGAGTGTTGGCTGTCTGTTAAGGATGTGCAAACCTGTTTCCTAGTTGGGCCCCAGTTTAGCAAACTTTACCGGCTTTTGGAGCAGGCATCTCCAGATGGCTGAATCCAGAGCAGCTCGTGGTAATGGTGGTTTTTCACAACCCAGATCCATTTTCCTGGTGCCTGACACCCCCCTGCGATCTGTTTCCTCTGCTGATTAGGCTTGGCCTCCCATATTTTTTCCCCAAAACAGAAAAAAAGACAAGCTCTTGGATTGATTAACTGTCTGCTGCAACCGTCAGACAGCCCCGGGATTTTTGCTTACTAACGTTCACTCATAACACAAGTGCCTATGGGTCCTTTTTTGTGTCAGCCTGCAGCAGCCTTATCTGCTCTTTGTTTCACTACAAAGATTAGCATTAGGTTCTTGGATTTTTGCGTCACAAAAAGCAACGTGTAATTCGGTGACTCATAGATATCATTCCATCTTTTCACAGAGCATTCGAAGAACTGGGAACTTCAGTTTTCAGGCACACGGCACCCCTGTCCAGAATGGTTACCGCCGTGGCTCCCTGCAACCCCTTCCTGAGACCCGTGCTTCCTGTGTTGCGCGCGAGCGCCACAGCAAGACTTTAGACAAACAAGATGAGAGAGGGCTCGAAGGTGTCAGCTTCCTATTCACGCCATCCAATCTGTTTATATGAATACATCTACGATGATGTGATGTCAGTGAGTTATTCAGAGTGAGTTAAAGAATAATGAGATGCCCCATTATCATAATTTCCCTGATTTAGATGAGTGGTTTTCTAACTCTGGGTAGTGAGTGCTTTTGCATTGTCCTCTTAAATATTTGTCTCTCTCACTGATTCGCTCACTCCCTCTCTTACTCTATGTGCGTGTGTGTGTGTACACCTGCATGTGTGTGTGTATATGTACCATTTTAACCCAAATGCTGCTTCTGTCATGAAGGGGGAAGAGAAGGGCGAAATATTGTGGAAAGTCAGGATTTTTAGCACTATCGTTATGTTTTTAAGAGCATACAAATTACGGCAGGATTACAGATCTATTATGACTAAACAGGCTAATCTGCATTGAAAATGTTGTCTGTATTGCTTCAGTATATACGTCGCTTATAGGTGTTAGATTTCTGTAGATGTGACTGTAATGCACATTGACATTATTATGATGTGCCTGACAGCAATAGCTTTATGTCTGCGGTTAGTGCAGCTTGACGCTTAGACAGGAAATAGGGATGAGATGGTTTTCCTGTTTCTCTTCATCTATACTTTGTTTAGATTTACATTTCATGAGGATTTTATACTTGAGCACACAGTTGATACATGTGAGGACTTTGGGTTGTGTGATCACTAATATATGCATTTTCTTTAAATTATTGTATGTTAAGTGTTATTTGTGTTTTTTTTATTATTGCACTTCCAAAAAGTGAGGACACTCAAAAGAGATTTAAATTAAAAGTTATCACTTTTTTTTTTTTAAACTGGGAAGCTGACAACGTTCTAACTTTTGTCACAAAGACTTTTAAGGCAAACGTGACTTATTTTGTTAGTGCTGCTAACCTCACCACAGAACACTAGCAGCTCGCTGGCCCAATCAAAAGCATGAAAAGTCGCTGCCCTCACACGTAGGCCCCTGACCTCTGGACAGACACATTTGACTCCCAAATATAGACCGAAAAGAAATGTTTGCAAGTCTGCAAATATCATCCTCTGTGTCTTATTCAATGACCCTAAACTGCCTTTGAACTCCTTCAGCCCTGTCTCATGCTGATATTTGTCTAAAGCACTTTTCACACAGCGAGCAATATGACATCAGCTCTCCATCAAACCCATCACAGACAGACAATTGCACGACTCCCAACATAGTTGTCAAAATAACAGAGCATTATTAAGTGCAGTGAGTGCAATCGCTCTCGCTCTTTAAAAAAAAGATGTTACCAGTTAATGCAGAACATTGGTGAGTAAAGTGAATTATGTGCATGGAAAGGTTTGAAGTTACCGGTTAAGATTGATCCCTTTTCCTTCATGCTGCTGCGACTCCAGTGAATCTAGAGACAGCACCCTTCCTTTTGGCACGATATCAGCTCACAGCTCTGTTGGTGACTGATGTCTAACAGCCACAGATTATTATGCTAAACAACTTATGCTAATAAACAGCTGTTAGTCTTGTTAAAGCAAGCTTTTTCAGTTGTAATTAGTGCTGTTTTGCATTAATTTGATGACTTTTGAAAGACACTAGAAAGTTGAGAAACATGTTAGGGAATTAACTCCTTGGCTTTCTTGCACAGTTAGATAGTAGGACTCTCTTAACTGCTTAGCTTAGCGTGCAGTTGCATAACATTGCAGAGGACAATGCCACCTTTTTAAAGCTCACTATTTAACCCCTAATAATGTGGCTGTCTGCAGCCGTGTTTCCAGTATTTATTTCACCTGGTGGTACAATACATATTCAGCGCACAACGCGAGAGTGGTAATAATCTTGAGAGTGAGACGGCCTCACTGTATAGCACCCAATTTTCTTTGTGTTTAAGACCAACAGGACTACGTAAGACTTCTCATAGCAATCATAACTCTATTTGCTAAAAACCGCCTCCTCCTCCTCCAGCTTAGATTTTCCAGCCTGTGGTCTGAATCTCATCACCGGCTCCTTTTCAAAACAGGCTCACAAACACCATGATTGATTCAGCCACTATCCTCCAGGATCTCTCAATGCTTGCCCGGGCTGCAGATTAATTTCCTTTTCCTCATCTTAATTTTTACTCATCGCCGCTCCATAAAAAGGCTAAATGTCAAGCATGCCTGACTCCTTCTAGTGACACGTCTATTCCAGCAGATAATTACCATAAGGAAATTGATGCTTTAGTGTGCAGAGGGGAATTTAATTTACTCTGACATCCTCGCAGCATAATGCATTCCTAAAGAAAGAGAGTTTTTCACTTTGCAATTGACTTTTTAGATAAATTGGACTATTTAATGTGATTATCGGTCTTGAACGTCTTTGACTTATTAAGGTGTTGAAACCAATTAAGGGTTACATGCTGCTCATGCTTCCAAATGTGAAACAGTGAATACTGCTTAAAGATCCATGAAATAAGAACCGTCCGCAGCCTATTGTACGTTAGTCAGCCGGCTACATTGCCTGATGATGTTTTGAGGCTTGCTAGATAATGATATTAATTACAACAACATGGCTTGCTTCAGGTTGTGGATTAACCTGAGATAGCAAAGGGTCCTGTGCAGTTTGAGTCACATTCCACACATGTCATATCTGTCATTTTTGATGCTACAGAGTTATGATAACCTTATAAAACCTTGAAGTTTGAAAACATTTCCAAACGACCAGTAAGAATTGAACAAGTCAGGCATTGGAGGGGAAATCTGAATATTGATCCCACTTCTGCTGGTACTTCTCTAGAATTTCGGCTGAAGTGAAGCTGCGGTGTCACTGAACGGGACAGCATCTCTTATCGCAGGCGATCACCGCCGTGAACCGACATCCTCGAGGTCGCCAGGACCGCTGAGTCACATTTTCCGTCCCAGCCTTCCCTTTGCACGACCTCAGGAGTTAACTCATCCTGCAGCGTGTTCACACCTGCAGGATGTGAACACGCTGTAAGGCCCGTGTTCAAAACGGGCCTTACAGAAGAAAAAAAAAAGCAACACTGACTGTGAGGATAAGAGGAAGTCAGAGAGCATTGCTGCAATCCATATTATGGCCATGAAGACACAGCAGGCTGCATTGCTCCTGCCCAAAGTTCCTCCTTTTGCAACCAACTGAATGTTGTGCTTCTTAGGAGATAAGGGCAGCCTCCCACGAAAGGTGACTCAGCAATCCAGCCACATGGCCTCTCCTGAGATAAGAGCACTCTTTGGGGCTTGTGGGACACTGGGAAAAAAACAGCCACAAGGAGAGTGTGAAAATAGTGGGGTATAAACTACCACATATTCTGTAAAATGAAGTATAAACTCATCCAACTTAATCAGCTAGGTTCATTTATACATGTAAACACAGCGAAGTGAACTGAACTACATTACAAGCTCCACCATGAGATACTAGTGACGGGACATATCTCATAGTGAGTCGACGCTGGTGTGCAACTTCTGTTTTATTTGGAATTTTCTGCATTTTCAATTCAAAATGTATATTTATTTGAACAAACTGAGACTCCATATGAGGACAGTCTGCTCAGAATTCACCTATAAGACTGCTCTAGAAGCTGCCACACATGTTAGCATTATCAAACAAACTGGAGGCCAGAAAACATCTTAGAAGTACAGTGTTGTATAATGGTGTGTGTGGCTGTCCCCGGGCAGCACTTGCGTGTGCGTTATCGCCGTACTGTAAGCAGACGTGATAGCTCGACTTCGAGAGC
Source organism: Pelvicachromis taeniatus (assembly GCA_015108175.1). Lineage (NCBI taxonomy): Eukaryota > Metazoa > Chordata > Actinopteri > Cichliformes > Cichlidae > Pelvicachromis > Pelvicachromis taeniatus. The sequence goes on from VURO01035727.1 coordinate 65,903, forward strand.
ATGTGAGCTGTTGCCACGTTGAACTGAGATGATTGACTTTAATGTGAATGCTGGTAGCAGTGGCAGCATCTGAAACTAACACATCTGATACACTTGGAGCCGGTGGCCCGGTGTTGGTTTGTAGATTCCTGCTCATGAAACCAGAGGGAAAACCACATTTCAGTAAATTAATGCGTATCTGAATGATGATCTGCTGCAGGACTGAGAGAGGATGCACTTACTGTACATGCATTTTAAAACAGGAAGTAATAAAAGAGGCTAATGTTAAGAGATGCAACTGTTTGCTCAGGCTCAGGCTACAGGACAGGAGGCTATGACGCTAGAGGTAGCACGGAGAGGTGGGGGTGGGAGGGGGGGATGGGGGAGACAAACTGGATGAAACATTAAATAGAAGAAGAAGAAGAAAAAAAAAGCTCATTATACGGGAAACACTTGTGTTAATTTCATGGACTGCTTCAGAGTGCCAGAACAGGTGACATAAGGGGAGCTGTCCAATATGCAAGTGAGGAGTACCCCCCCCCCCCCCCCCCCCCCCCCCCCCCCCCCCCCCCCCCCCCCCCCCCCTGTCTCCCCCAACCCCAATCAGCTTCTTCGGTGTGAATGAAATAAATAAACAATGAATGGTCCACTCTCCTCGCTCGCCTCATCCCATCTCATGCATGGCTGCCAGTAATGGTCTACTGGGTGTCAGCTTTTATTGGCACGGCACAAAGCAAGTGCCAGGGGTTCGGTGGCTCGACTCCCCACTGCAGACTGTGGATAAAAGCAAGCAAAATGCCTCAGCCGAGCTGAGAGACATAGTCATGTTGGGCTGGAACGAGGAAGTGCAGTGGAGAGGGGAGGGACTCAGGGCGCAGCTCCATGGGGCCGCCGCGGCGCTGCGACCTTCTGCACATGGAGCCGGGGAGAGTTGGAAGAACTTCATACTGCAAACTCAAGGAATAGCAGGTAAAGTGACTTCAACCGCACATTTCAACTCGGCTCTCAGCTCAAAGGCTAGGTCAAGACCTCTAAAGTGATTTCGATGGCAGTGAAATGGTTTAGGAGACATTTGCGCCTGACTGGAAAAGACTCTCCTTATAGTTTCGGTGCAGGTGCGCCTCAGCATCAACATCCCGTTTGGTGCGCGTAATTTTCTTCGGCCACAGAGCTCATAACGGATTAAATAACAAGACTGTATTTCAATAATATATCAAGGAAAATATATTGTTTTTAAAGCGTTGTCTGTGTCTGTAAGCTACAGGCAGTCATTTAAGGGAAGTAGAGGGAAATGTTCCCCATTTTCCTTGCGTCTTTCTCTCTCTCTTCTGGGAAATATGGATAAATTATTTTCCAATTAATTCGAATTCTATAAAAATCCGAATAACATTTTCTTTAAGAATTCATACAGGTCTGCTCGGGGCTTGTTATCATTTTAACTCGTTTAACTGTTTTTCCCTCTCCGGCTACGGCACCTGTTGCAACAGATGTGCGCACTGTAAACTTTCAGATAGGGCCCAGCTTTAAAAGTAGCTGAAGTTTAATATGATTTTTAAAAGGCACTTTTTTCATTCCATAATTTATTTATTTTTTTTAATGGTTGAAAGCGTAAAATTGACCGGGGCCTAAACTAATGCGAACATGTTTTTGCTTAAACAGGAAATCAGTACGCACCGACTAAACGCGCTCTCCCAAGCGGCTCGACTTTACACAGAAATCAGTCGCTCTGATCATTTCTCGTTCCGTTAATCTTTGCGTCGGCCTGTTCAGAATCGAACCGCAGTCTAGCCGGTAAGGCGTCTGTGTGAAGGGAAGAAAACAGGCAGGACTGATGAAACTTTTCACGCTGTTGACGCTCAAAGATGAAAAAGTTGCTCATCGACGCCCAGGCAGAAAACCGAAAGATTCACCGCCGAAGTGATGGGGGGGAAATGATCGGGTTTTTTTTTTTCTTTTCTTTTTAAACGCCATAAAAAACAGAAGTCCAAGAAAGCTGAGTATCCTCAAATATATAAATATATATTTAACTCTTCTCTAAATTATTATTTTTTTTATTAACTATAATTATCTGTGTGTTTAAAAGTGGCGTTTGTGGGACGTAAAATAAGTTGGCATTAATTTCATTTTTTTCAACCTGGAGAGCATCTTTCTCTGATGTGCCCTGTTTTTCTTTATATTAACACATTTCAAGTTTACTGTCAAGCAGCAAAAAATATATATTTCTCCCCAAATGTAGATTATCTATAAATAAAGATAAATGTAAGATAATAAATAAACTAAACGAAAAATAAAATATCTGAAAAATCATTTTGATTTCTGAACTTGTAAACGGAGCTCTGTACCTGCGCACATAGGGCTCTTTTTTCATAGCTCAGTTGGAAAGAGAAGTGCTGAAAGTGCTGCAAATCTGTCTGCAGATACATCATCTTTCTTGTCAGTAGAAACAGAAGTAGGAGGGGGGTGTGAAAGGGGGAGGGGGGTGGAGGGGGTTAGAGGAAGACAGGCAGTTATTAAAATGATTGTACTGTCTGAATAGCAGAGTAGTGAAGTGTGTCAGATGCAAATGAAGGAAACTTCTTCTTCAGCACACCTTTACTCTCCCATCACCACCACCACCCTCCTCCAATGATAAACTCCCAGAACACATCTGCTAACACTATCTGCCCACTTCCACACACACATGTCATGAATTACTGATGAGAATCTCTGTGTGCACACACGAACAGAGGTGGCCGCGCACCACGTTGCTTGGCAGTGTGGGATCATCTCTTTTCCTCGTGATTGATAAGAAGGCGCCCACGACGGTGTTACTTATTGCAAAACTCACAGGACGGATCGTTATTATTTGAGCTGGGTTTTTTTGTGTTAATTGTCACTCAGACTGTTCAGTGAAAAGTGGAAACTCTGAGTGGAGTGTGTGAGTAGAAATCACTCGAAGTGGGGCTCCTGATGTGAGGCGAAGTGTGATGAAGCTGGAGTCACACATAGTCGTGCCACAGCACTGCTGATTATCTGCAGATATAGTTTAATTTATTTAAAGTATTTAGTTGTAGCCAAAAAATATATATTTTTTGTTGTTTTTTAAATTATAAACTTGGTTAACAAATACTGGGCCTTCGGTCAAATTTTTGATGTTTAATCAGTAGAAAGTTCCAAGTGAAACTCTCAAGAAGTTTCTCTTTAAAAAAAAAAAGATCCTCTGTCACTTCTGATCTTCATATTTTCAGTTTGTTTTAACTCTGCGTTAATCTAAACACACACACGCCACTGTGTCAGCTTTCTCCAGGGTATCCAGACATTGCTGGTGTGGTCCTCAGTATCTGTTAACGGTTTCGCGTGTTTCTCATCTCCACCCTGCTCCCTGGTGTAGCTTTGCACCTCACTACCCCCACCCTCTGCGACACCCCGCCACAACCATCCACCAAACACACACGCGCACACACACACGCACACACTAACACACAGGAGGAGGACCGAAAATTCTGTCAACCCACAAGCCTCTTCCTGCCTCTCCTCAGTTGACGTACTCCAACCAAAACTGTTCCAGTCCCCCCTTTGCGCTCTGTGTTAGAAGTCTTTTCTGTGACTCCTACTTTACCGCCTGAAAGATTCCACCTGCCCCCAGTTGGTACACTCATACACTTTAGCACTCATACGCCAACTCACAGACACACACACACACACATAATAATTGTGTGAATGCTTATAAGAAGCATTCACACATTAGTGATCCAAAAAGTTATTATTATTCTAGTTGCCAATTTTTTGGACGCTAATTTCTCCCAGAGTTTTTGTCCGATTTTCACCATTCAACTTGTAATATATTCTGCTATGTCTGCTGATGGGCGCTATATCTCTTGGTAGTTATTACTGTTATACTTTTTGAGATAATAAGATTTTTATGCACTTATTTTTTGTAGTGAAATCAATCCCTGAGAAATGCACATTTCTCTAGTTATTATTATTATTATTCTAGTTTCTCTCTGATTTGAGAAGGAGAATCATTAATAAGTCTGGTTAGTTGGATGGAAATTCTTTAGTCGCTTTTATCAAAAAGTTTTACTTTCAGTCAACTTTTAACTTGAGGATCAAAAGATGTTAAAGTAGAAGCACTTAAAGCAAAAACAGAGCTGTCGGTAAACAGAGGGGGGAAAAGTGCTGTAGTACTACTGAGAGCTCTGAACAAAAGAAAAAAAATTTCCTGAATATTCTACATGCACTTTACTTTCCACATGCCCACGCAAGTGGGTTGTGGCTGAATGTAGGAACTCTCTCTCTCTTTTTTAAACTTCTGTCAAAGCCCCCCCGCCAACACATCCGTGTTTCCCCTCTCACCATCTGCCCAGAAAAAAGGGCACATGAGAATACACCTCCCTCTGCCCCCGACCTGCAAAATCCAGATGCTGAAGAATGGCACTGCCGTGTTGTCGCTCGGCACAGTAACACGCAACACCCCTGTGTTATGCTGAACAAATCATCTGCACCAGTGACCTATGCCCTGCCCCCCCCTTCACCGCCCTCTGTCCCTCCGCTCGCACTTGCATCCTGGGCGTCTTGCAGGCCTTTGAGCTCCTGACTTGACTCCGCAGAATCATGTGCGTTGCGGCAGAGCGGCCCTGTCGCTTCCCACTATTTGTTCCAAATGTGTGGAGCCATCTGTCAGTAAAACAGGAAGGCCTAGGTTCCCCTTCTCCCCTGGGTTTGTTTCGCTATTTTCGGGAGCTTCACTTCTCCCTGTGTGGCTGCTTGGACTGGGCAGCGGCCCCACCGAGGGCTTCTTGAAGTGGCGGAGCTGGGGCTGAGGCTGTCGGGCCCATCTGCTGCAGGCTTGAGGGCTATCCATTATTAATGGGGCCACGAGCATTGGTGACTCCTCAGATATGCAGCCCTGGCCGGAGGAGCGCTTCTGGACTCGATTGCCTCGTCTTGCTAAAAAAAAAAGGGGGGGCGGGGGAATGTAAAAATAAATAAATAAAGAGAAGTTCTCTGTCCTTCTGCCTGCTTTTCTGTCTCTTTTCTTTTTCAGCACCTTCCTCTGACTTTTTGCCCTTTCACTGCCATCGACTTCTCTCCCTGCGCATCTCGCAGCCTTCCTCTCATCTCCTTCTTCTCTCTCTCTTTTCCCTCCCTCTCTTTGTTTCTGATTGTGGCTTGCGTGTGTCTGCACTCAGGCCGCGGGCTCAGCGATGCATGCTCAGTAAATTAGAGAGAACACGAACGCCGATCAGCTGGGCACGGCAAACACCCGCATCCCCGGTGACCTGGGGCCAGTTAATTTTCTGCTTAATTTTGCGGCAGTCAGTTTGCATTTTGGGATGATTATGTGGCAGGAAATTAACAATAAATAACAAATGTGGTCTGAAAGCCTATTCCCGGCAACCCCGCGCTACCGGCAGGGCCCCCATCAGCCGGGGCCCGAGCTGCTCTCCATGCTCAGTCTTTCTGTCAGACTTGTAATGAAAATGTCTGTAATTCTTTGTAATGTAATCTGAGGGAGAGTGGTGTATCTGCGGCTGTGACAAGAGCGATCTGAGCGAGGTTATGGAGTCACGCCGAGAAGTACACCCTTTTACCCCACTCTAGCTTTTTATAACGTTGTTTCCTGCGCCTGCACTTGATTAAACTTACACACACCTACATCTCTATCTTTCTCCCATTAGAGTACTTGCACCGCATGGAGACAGAGGAGGCCCAGGAAATAGCCCAGATGCCAGGTAAAAGCTCGCCTACTGCATGATTGATCCGTAGAATGCACAAAGTAGATACAATAGGCCCACAAACAGGCTCTTACAGGACGGAGAGGTAATTTTGCTACCCCTGAATGAGTCATGTCGCGGGGGTTGCGTGGTGAGTGATGGGTGTTTGCTGGTGTGTGTCTCTCCCCCAGACAGGGACAGTCCCCCTGCCAATGAAGCGTCCGAGGAGGCGGACGAGCCCATGGCTGTCCCCGAAGACCTGTCAGCCGGCTCCACCCAGCAGCAGAACAACCGAGGGGACAAAGGTAACTCAAGCGCAGTCTGGCCGTCACCGCTGTTTCTGTGAATTACAATGAAAGTAAAAAAATCAGTGTGTGATAGCAAAACTGCGTTGATGTATTGAATATATCCCATGAAGCGGCAATCCGAAACAAGCCTAAATGACTGCAGTGCCCTTCCCATCAGTAGTCAGACATATCATTCCCAAAGCATCCAAATCAGAGTAAAGCGCTTAAGTGAAAGTAATGTGAGGATCAAAAGTGTGACATATATGTAAAAAAAAAAAAAAAAAAAAAAAAAAATAAAAAAAAAAAAAAAA
>VURO01035727.1:72195-83468 GCA_015108175.1 Pelvicachromis taeniatus
ACTTACAACACAACAAAAAAAAAAAAGAGAAAAATAAAGAAAAAAAAAAAAAAAAAAAAAAAAGGAAAAAAAAAAAAGAAAAAAAAGAAAAAAAAAAAAAAAAAAAGCATAAAATTAATCAAATGAACATCCAGTGGGAGATATTTGCTGTTCCAAATCCCTTGGAAAAATTAACTTAAAGCTGCAAAGAGACACATTTAGGTCATTGGCAGGAAAGGTTAAAAAAAAAATCCCTTTGATCCATGGCACGTCATTAATAAGCTGAATCTTAAGGAATAGCTAATGTGGCCTTGATTTGAGTTTGCAAACAGCAAGCCAGGGAATCTCATGGTGAAAATCAGGATGGAGAATGCAAGGGGGACTCACATCAGTGACATATGTTTATCTCAGGTCTCCTAACATGGTCGGTTTGTGAAACAGGAAATGTTTACTGGTCATTAAAGGCTGATCAGTTTTACATGACAGCAAGATAACCGGACATAGCATTCACCTTTCCTTGGACAAACAGTATAGTTGTTTTTATTTCTAAATGTTGTAGTTTATTGCGCCTTTAGCTATTTTCATCTATTGAATGAAATCTTTATATATCACATGTTTGAGATAGAAGAAAAAAAGAAAAAAATGGAATGGCTCAAAATTGACCATCTTATCAGTGTTTTTCCACTTACATCCAGATAACGGCAAAGATTAGCAGCGCACAGTCAAAAATAAGATGTGAGAGGAAACTGAAATAGGATGTGTAAGAGTTTCCTAAGAAGAACTTGCCATCAGGCAGTTTCAACACTCCTGGAGATAAAGAGTTCAGGAACGGGGCCAAGCTCGGAGAGCGCATCACCGCACCACATAGGTCACACACCTGCTTACTCACAAAGGCTCTCTCTTTCCTACTTTTGAGCTGTCAGGTGCTGAACCCGGCACAGGCAGGAATCTGTGAGTCTAAACAATCAACACATGTTCAGCCGAGTAACGGAGGATGTGTGTGGAACCACGTTTTACATCACACACACATGTCTTAGTCAATCGAAATAAATGGGAAATAGTCGGTGAGAGGATTATCTAAATGTTTGACTTTCATTCTCAGCCTGTAAAGAAGGGAAAGACGAAGCAGCTGGGTGTGTGAGTTTATGTTCTGCGTGTGAGTTTCTTTTTGATCCCTTCGCACGAGTGTGTGTCTATATAAGGGACAGAAAGAAAGAAGGGAAGTGCAAGTATCTGGTACATCTATGCATCACTGCCTCAGTGATAAGAGCCCAAATGAGTTATAATTATCGCCCAGGATCATGTGCTGCTCAGTTCTCTTTAGTGAAAAAAGAGGGGGGAGACTATATGTGGGACATTGGACCTCAAAGTATCGAAAGCTTAAAACCTCGAAACCCAGGTAATTTCCTGTTGCAAGTGAGTCTTCATAGCCTGGGAACGTCATCGTTGGCGCACATTCGCTGTGGTACAATCTACACATGTATGACTACACGCACGAGGGAGGTTAATATGCGACGCCTATTTCACCACTTTGTGAAAGAAACGTTTTTACCGCCTTGTGTGTCTTACACCGAACATAAGCCCAGAGACAGAGACTCGGCTAAAGTCACAAGACTGTAAGATGACCTTCACAACATCCCAGTGAAATGATTTCGCTTTCATTTTCAGTGATTCAGATAGGTCCTCGGCTATGTCAGAGACATGAGACTGAGAGGGAGACTGAGCTGTCTAGTTCCCGAAAGCATGGAGGCGAGTTAAAAAAAACAAAAAAAAACTGTGTGAGGGCAAAAAGCAGGCTGTTTTTGGTGTTCCTGCAAGTTGTGTTCAGTGTGTTGCTGGCGTGGTTTAACACTTGTGGTTCCACTACTTTGCACACAGGGTTATTTTCAGGCAGTGAGAGCAGCACAACTCAGTAACAGGAACCTCCAGTGGCTCCTTGTGTTTCCACGCTGCAGAGCACAGTGCCGTGTTGCTTCCTACCCGCTATGCATCCTTGTCAATACAGCTAGTTTATTTCTTCTTTTAATGCCTTTCTAAAGCTCGAGCATTTTACTTGTTAATTATTTTTCCAGTCACTGCTCCAGGGCGTGCTGTTTCTTTATCTGTAGTGTGAGGATTAGATCCGTATCAGGTTATAACCATTTTATTGAGACCTGTTTTGTTTGTCTACTGTGATCTGACACTTGCTTCCCAAAATGAGTAAATCAGGATGTGTGATGTTCATGACAAACACGATATAAAGCAAAAGCTTTCTTCCTATTCCCAATTTAGTCACAACTTCCCCATATCCATCAGAAGTGGGTGGCAGCCCAGCGTTCATGGTTCCCTTCTGCTCCAGCTGGCTGATAATCTGAAAGCTTCACTGGTGTATTAGATGATAATAGATAAACACATTTTTTTCCACCCGCTTTGTTTCAACCATTTCCTGAAATTGTACACCTGCCTCGCTGTTAAAGGCGTTATTCTTGGATCAGTTCTGTATTTTTGGGGGGTAGAGAATTCTTTTAAAAGCTATTGTGTACGTAATTTATGTACATTTGACAATGTCCATCGATATTTAAAAACAGTGTAATTATCCATTACACTGCGGCAGTTGAAGGTTTTGCGGCTAAACCCATAAACTAAATTAGCAGGATTGAAGTGGTACAGCCACTTATGGAGTTTTGCTTTCGAGTTCTGTGATATGCAAATGCTAATTCATCACTTGTACCCAAAAAAAATCCCTCCAGCTAAGCTGCACTGACACATAGTCATGTAAATGTTTTGTTTCAATGAGAAAAAAACCCCTCAGTGGTTAAAGTGAGAACCTCATAGATGTACACTTTGCAATAAATGTAATGTAAAATCTCCAAAAAAAAAAAGATGACTCTGGCTACACATCTTGTGATTTCTGTTTGTATCTGTAAAGATAGTTAGCAACATTCCTTAAATCGGTGACGTGGTAACTTTACCAGGGGAATTGCTGCATTTATGAATGTAGACAGATTTTTCCAGTAGCAGTAGTAGATTCATGTTTTTAAACAACTGAATTTTTAAATTCTATCATATTGACTAACCTAAACATGACTTGCTGAGAGCGTGCATAAATTGGAAGTGCTACACAGTTAGCTGTCACAGAAAGGTTAGCTTAAAAAGTAACAGAATCATTTTTAGGAACATCAAAACCAACAGCTGAACCAAAATATGTGATAGTGGTTAATTGTTCAGTTAGTTAACTAAATGTAATGGATAAATTACAGAACTATATAATGTTATCTAAAAGTAAAAGATAAATTGCTAGCTAAAATTAAGGGACAAATGATTATAGTTAAAATTAGCAAGAAGAAGATCTTATAGATAAATGTTAATGCTGTATATAATGGTTAACAGTTTGATGGATAAAAACAATAGAGAAATTTCTTATATAAGTTTGATAAAAACCCACAAATAAATGGTTCTAATAGATAACGTCTGAGCAGGCTAATGGCTAAATGACTAGCTAATAGCTAGTGGATACCAGCAAAGGTAAGCTAGTTAAACAAAGGTAATTGATATTTTAACTGACATAATGTGGAACAGCTGATTCATGAAAATGCACCAAGATAGCAAAAAATAACAGATAAATGGTTGACATATTTAATTGAAGCCAATTTAAGTCACTGATCAAGGGGGTGAAACAGATTTTATAGGTTTTTTTATGTCTGTAAATAGTCGTTAAAATAAGTTGTAAATGTCTGTAAAAACAGAGCTTGTAAGTGAAACTAAACACAATAACTAATCCCCACTTACATGCTCATCTGTGCTGCATTGTAAGGACATTTTGAATGCTGTGTAGCCTGTTTACTAATTCCTACTTGGATATGTAACATAAATGATGACCAATTTAGCATTCTAACCACACTTTTGTTTTTTATAGACGGCAAAACTGTTTCTTTCCTTTCCTTGCATGGTTGGTGTGTCTTTTATCTTATCTCCTCAGCAAAATACAAGTCTGTCCAATAAACTCGGCAGTTTAACAGATTAGATTATTTGTCATGCCACATAAAAAAATAAAAAAATAAGTAAAAGACACTTCAAAAAAAAGTGTGGATATGAACTGTTAGATTATGAGAAAAGGGATGATCACTAACATCTCGTGATCCTACTCAGTTCTCATGTCTCACTCTTCCCTCTGTGGAAAATGTACATTAGGGGATTTATGTCCCCTCGGTGACTCTCGGTGAAAACAACACTCCTGCATTAGCAAAAAAAAAAAAAACTGTTTCAGTTACAGGCTGTTTTACAATTCCTTTCCCATGCTTCCCTTTCTGTCACTTCTCCATAATTCTTGGTATTTCAGTTAGACAGGCCCTCTTTGTGAAGCTTCCCCTTTTCCATGGATTCCTATATTTCATGATTTCCACTTCTTCCTCTTCAGTTGTACAAACAGAGGTAGAGGCATGGGGAAATCAGGCTGTCACTGTGACATGCAAACCACAGGTTGGTAGCTGCGGGACTTACATGATCTGTCAGTTCTCTTAAATATTTCTTAAGTCCCTTGGTGGGAAAATGAAGCGGCTGAGAGTTAATCAAACAGGGCACTTGTATTTTTCTTGGAACACTGGACATCGAAGACGCACTACAGATTTTCTTTAGAAAGCTTTTCTTCCGATAAGATAAGAGCAGGCGCTGATTAGTCGTGTATAATTTTCTTTCTGCACTTTAAAAAGCTGGAAATGTACAAAATGACACGAAGACCTTTGCAAATTATTAAGAGTGTGAGGAGGCCACATGGCTGTATATCTGTGTTGTTTGCTCGGTTGCTATGATAGATACCGTGCGTGTCCCTAGTTTCGCACTGCTTCCTGTGTCTCTGTTTCCTGTTTATCTTGCTGTCATTTGCTTCACCAAAGTGTGATGGTGTGAGATGATCGGCATGTTTCTTCATCTCCTCACTGACATCCTCAAACAGTAGACATGCTGTCCACCTGTGTGCTCTTACGAAGAGCGTTGCCTTTTAAATGTGAACTCAGAAAAAAAATGTCTGAAATAGAAGGGAACGGTTTTGAAGGGCTGATGCAGCATCCCTCTTCACAAGAAAACGTGCACTAAAGGAAGTTGCCATTACAAAGCTGTTGGTGCCCTAGTTAGGGCAGTTGCAGTTTCTGTGTTACAGCTTACGGTGCTTATTCCAACAGGAGTAAACAGAGCATGTGCAGAGCTCCACTGAAAACAATATATATATGTATGAATAAATTATATATTATATTTTGTCACAAAGTTCAGTTTAATAGCTGGAAATCAAAGTATGATTTCAGCATGATGGTTCTTTATACAAAAAGCAAAAAACAAAATAATGGAAGCCATGTCTTCAAAAAAAAGATTTATATAAGTAGGAATCATCTCTGAGCATATTAAAACACAATGTTAGGATAAACAGCTCTATACCTTCTCATGCCACAGTATCAATATTACACTGATAAATTGCCCATCTTTAGTATTTAACATCACATCATGCAAGAAAAAAAAAATGCTCGTATTCTAAACCGTGGCCCCCCCTTGCCCTCTTTTCCAGCCTGTAACATTAAAGTTGAGGCTCGCAGTGATGAGGAGAATGGGCTGGCCTGTGACATGAACGGTGTGGAGGAGGAGGAGTGCGCGGAAGACTTGCGCGTGATCGATGCCTCTGGGGCCAAGGTGAACGGCTCACAGCCGAGCCCCGAAGCCAAGGCCTTCTCCTCGGCCGGCGGTATCCGGCTGCCCAACGGGAAGCTCAAGTGCGATATCTGTGGGATAGTTTGCATTGGCCCCAATGTGTTGATGGTGCACAAGCGAAGCCACACTGGTAAGCCAAGCCGTCTGCAACACTTCTTGCCCTTCCTTTGCACCCATGTTCACTATTAGTATAAAGGAGATGGAGTTAGGGGTAGAGAGGTGTGCGCTGTGGCTCCTCCACCCGTTTAGCCAAGCATAAATTCTTTTCAGGAACACAAGCAATGTCACCATGCACATACTGTAGCTCTGTGTCTTTGAATACACACTCTCAGAGATTAACTTCTTCTGCAGTCCTCCTCACACTCACTTGTAGCATGCTTGCATCTGGCTGTGTGCGTGCAGAGCCTAATGTCTCGCGTGAAATAGACTTCGAGGTGTAGCATTAGCATTCGTGATAGTTTATCTGACAGTCTCTGAATTGCCACGTGACAAGCAATAGTAACTGATCAGGTTATTGTGTGACAAAGTAGAGGAGACAAACTTGGTCCAAAGAAAACATACCCTCAGTTGAGAAACAGGATATCTGCAGCAATTAAATGGGATCTCTGCAAAGTGACAATTATCTGGCTATTAAAAGTTTTTCAGAATTCAAAATTGATATTCTATTGTAATGGAGCCAAACCAGTGGTGGGGAACATTTGTGAAAAAGGCACTTAACTGTCAGGCTTTAGAAACTAATGAAACTCAAAATGGAAGAAAGGAACAGTAGACTAATGTAAATGCAAAAGAAAGTACAATAAAAGATATAATGAAGTGCCTCCTATTTAAATAGAAAATATTCTGTGGTGAGTCTTTGCTCCTGAAATGCATTTTTAATGAATTTCCTTTTTCATATATTTTTGCTGCTTCACTGGTGACTCTTATTTTACGTGGGTGGGGGGGCCTTTGAAAAAAAAAAAAAGCCATATTAAAACGTTCTCACAGAATGCCACAACACTCGGAGAGGATGGATATTGGTTTATTCCAGAAGCGCTGATCAGGAAGACTGGCTCTCAACACAAAGTGTTTCCTTCGCTTTATTCAAATGAGGCTGAATTTGCATTGTGATGTGCCGCTCTTATTTTAGAGACGAAGAAGAGGAAAAAATGAGATTTTCAGATCAAATTGACCTAGGCAATGGTGCATTACGGAGCTGGCAGGCTGAGTCTGAAAGGCTCTTGTTCGATCAGAGCGCCAGAAGTCGGTGGGGCAGGGGGGAGCATGGAGAGATGGAGTGTCACTCTGCTGCGAAACCCTCCCCACAGGCTGCTGGATCGTTCTCCGCCCCGGAGACGCTCCATCATCCGGCTTGTTGTGGAGCTCGGCGTGGTTGTAGTGCGGCGACCTCCCGCGTCCCTGCAGCTTTTCCATCCACACAGAAAAGACTGAGACTTTTCTCGCTGTCAGTGGAGGGAGGGAACAAACACAGTCAGATTAATGCACTCAAGGAAAAGCTTAAAAATGAAACAAACTGTCTGATCTGATCCATAAAAACATAAAATTAGCAGCCAATAAAACATACAAGTTATTCTGCTCCCACCCACCCCCTGCTCTTTCTTGCCTTGTGTTTACATCTTTGCAGTAACGTGTGTCTGCTCTGTCTGCTCTCGTTCTCAGGAGAACGTCCATTCCAGTGCAGCCAGTGCGGCGCCTCCTTCACCCAGAAAGGCAACCTGCTGCGTCACATCAAGCTCCACTCAGGGGAGAAGCCCTTCAAGTGTCACCTGTGCAGCTACGCCTGTCGCAGGAGGGACGCCCTCACCGGCCATCTACGCACACACTCGGGTGAGCATGCAAAGGTCACGCCCGCCTGAAACTTCTGCACTTTTATGGTGGAAGATTTTTACAAAAGGCACAGCAACTTCTGCAGCACATGCAGCATGAGCTCGGGACTATGTAAAGGGAAGTTGACAGGGTGTAGATATGGTGTCACTTTTTTTTTTTTCAAATGCTTTGCAGAAGTACGTGTTAGTGTAATTTGGGTGTAAACAGAATTTTCCTTCTGAAGGGTTTGTCAGAAAAATGGAGGGATAACCATAGCGACTGTGTCATTTTAAAAGTAAAATGTAACTGCACCTATAAAAAAACAAGTGACAAAGATTAAAGCATCTATTACACGTTGGTTATTGAGCTGAATTATATTAAATTAAGCCTGGAGAACAGACATTGAATACTATTATTATAGAAATTTACCTCCTAATATACAAACGAAATCTATTTAAATATAAAGTTTATTTTAAATAAGGCTAATTATTTTCCTTAAAAACAAAACAAAATGCTAGCCACTCTTATTTTTACAACAGTGGTGCCTGCTGGCTCAGAGCTGTGACCTACTGTATGGGCAGAAAAATCCTCCCCAGCAAAAATTCTGCTCAGTTCAATTTTCAGCACTTTCCAATTTAGGTTTATGGCTTTTTTTGATTGTATTTAAAATGTTTGAAAAATCATCAATATTTGTCTGCATAAATTGTCTTAGTGAAAGATAAAAATGTTGCTCTCCACGATTAGGTTTCAGTTTGCACTGTGTTCGCTCTGCACTAAGTTGCTACCTGAGTTACCCATGAATACAGAGGACATGAGCTCAGCACCATCTGCAGCAGAGCTTACGGCGTCCTAAGACATAAAATTCTACTTGTGAGTTCAGCACGAGGCCTCCCAGCAATCAGCTGTTACTGGGTTTTTTTTGTCATTTACGTTTTTGTAGGTGTTGCTCTGTTCTTCCCCCTTTACCACTGGTTGTGCCACATCCCTAATCAGCCCATATCTTAATCTGATCAAAATGGATTCGTAACAGCTATTCCTTCCTGTGTTCTTTCAAGAAGAAGCAACCGAATAGCCATTTAACTCACTTAAATGTTTTTTTTTTTAAGTTATAATATCAGACTCTAAATAAAATATTGCACTGCTCTGCTGTCACTGATGTATTTTTTTTTTTTTTTTTTGCAGTTGGAAAACCCCACAAGTGCGCTTACTGTGGGCGGAGCTACAAGCAGCGCAGCTCTCTAGAAGAGCACAAAGAGAGGTGTCACAACTACCTCCAGTGTATGGGACTGCAAAACACCATCTACACAGGTTGGTGCCTCACGAGGCGTGCGCTTTAACTTTCACCCAGATCTAATGACCTACTTTATCCTGAGCACGGGACGCAGGAAACTGTGCACTGAACAGCAGCCTATCACAGTCGCTGTCTTTGTTGCTAAAAAAACAACAACAGGCTACATTTCCATTTAAATATAGGCTCGTGTAGGTATCCGAGCTAATTGGGTCACTTTCTTTGTCTATATAAGTTCAGACACTTTGTACTTGGCGTTCTGCACAGCTCTACATTAAAACCTGGAAACAGATCATTATGAGCAAATGTTATATTTGTAAACCAAGTGCTTCACATGTGTCAGAATAGTCCGCTCTGTGCTCTGTGACAAAACAACCATCAGGCATGTGCCAGCAGGACAAACTCCAGTTACTTTGACGCTAAAATCTACTTCTCTGTCTTGCTTTCCAGTAGTAAAGGAAGAAAGCAACCAGAATGAGCAGAGGGAAGACTTGAGCCAGATGGGATCTGACAGAGCCTTGGTGCTAGACAGACTAGCTAATAATGTAGCTAAACGTAAGAGCACTATGCCACAGAAGTTTGTGGGTAAGGGCTGAAATCTGCTTCTTTTGTGTCAATACAATTTCGCTGCTTTTTGCTTAAAGAAAAAAAAAAAGTGTAACTGTCACTGTTTGTGTTCGTTAGGGTTGCATTTTTCTCTGCAAGCCTGCTTCTGTGCAATGCCTGCAGTGCAGCCTGATCACAGACTGCAGCTTTTATTTGCTTAATCGTCACTGGAAAAGACTACGCTGAAATATTTACTGAGTGTTTTATTCTGCATAAACATGTTACATTTAGGGGGTTTATATCCACAAAAATAAACAACCAAAAGAGGGAGAAAAATAGAACCTCACGAGGTAGATTGAAGTGAGTCATTTTCAGATTCAGCTAGAGAGGCTCAGTGTCAAGATGGTAAGATGATAGGATGCAGGTGGAAGTGTGCCGGTGTGGTACGACCCTCACCCTGCTCTCCTGTCTCTCTTTTTCTTCAGGTGACAAACGTCTGTCGGACCTCTCTTATGACGGAGGAGCAGGCGAGCTGATCCAGCCACACGTCATCGACCAGGCCATCAACAGTGCCATTAGCTACCTAGGGGCCGAGTCGCTCCGGCCTCTGGTCCAGACCTCCCCGGCTTCCTCTTCCGATGTGGGCCTCAGCTCCATCTACCCCCTCCACAAGCCGGTGACGGAGGCCCACGCGGGGACGGGCTTGTCAGCCAAAGACAGTGCAGCCGAGAACCTGCTGCTGCTCTCCAACTCCAAGTCTGCCTCCAGCGAGAAGGACGGCTCGCCCAGCCACAGCGGCCAGGACTCCACGGACACCGAGAGCAACAACGACGATCGCCCAACCGGAGCAGCCCCCGGCCTCATCTACCTGACCAACCACATCACCCAGGGGGTTAGGAACGGCGTGCTGCCCCTGGTGAAGGAGGAGCAGCAGAGGCAGTTCGACGCCATCCGGGCCGGCATGGAGATGGCCTCCGAGGGCTTCAAAGTAGTGACAGCGGACGGTGAGCAGGTGAGGGCGTACAGGTGCGAACACTGCCGCGTCCTCTTCCTGGACCACGTCATGTACACCATTCACATGGGCTGCCACGGCTTCAGAGACCCCTTCGAGTGCAACCTCTGTGGTCACCGGAGTCAAGATCGATACGAGTTCTCCTCTCACATAACACGAGGAGAGCATCGCTACTGAGCCACGTCGACCGGAGAACACACATACACACTTTCACAGGATAAAACACACACACACACCTATACACATCACACACACACACACACACACAGCCAAGCACATGCAATAAATTAATATAAATACATCATGTAAATTACCCTGTTAATGTCTGTGTTTTTTATAAGGTATGCATGTTTGTTGACCCACAAATATACAACTATTAAAAACATTGATTTTCATCTCTGATACCAACTATTCTGGGGTTTTTTTTTTTTTTTTTTAAGGAAACAAAGTATACAAGTACTGTTCTACATTCCTCACAGGACCCACATCACCTGTGTATGTAAATATACAAATGTCTTAGTTTTTCTCTTTTTTTTTTCAAGATATAAAGCAGTAGGAGTTACATCCTTTTTGCTTTTACACCTTTCTTTATTGAAAAACTGAAAAAAATGTCTCTTCCCTCTGCAGCTGTTTCCAGTGCAGGCAAACCCAGTGTAACATAAATACAATCAGTAACGTAACAATCAGTGTAGATAGACCCACAGCTCCCCAGTAAGGTTTTAACCTGCTCTTGTGTTTGTAATAACCTTCACGTTATTTATACATTTACATGCCTGTCTGTTTTTTTGTATTTATTACAGTGATTGATGTTTGTCTCTTAGAGTAGTCAAAGCTGCATTTTTTTTTCTTTTCTTTTTTTTTTTTTTTTTTTTTTTTTTTTTTTTTTTTTTTTTTTTTTTGTTTCTGTGTGTTGTTTGTTTTTTTTTTTTCTGGTGGTGGGGTGTGGGGGTGGGTGGGTTGTTTTGGGGGGTT